>SNQJ01S0062239.1:9839-20679 GCA_010110895.2 Picea sitchensis
ATATATAAATTAATCATAGCCCCTATGTATTTTCATAGAATTAATGATCAGGCAAGTCATAAAAAGCGTAAATCAAAATGCTCAATGTCTTACAAACTCAATAAAATAAAGTTATGCAATCAATATCAGAATGTCCAAAGAGCACAGTTCGAAAGTCCTTCTAGCCACATAACGATAAACAAAAGGTAAGTGTTGTAGGCATATTGATAAAAAGATCATGACAGTTCAAATAATGATCGAAATGTGACCTCGAAAGGAGAATTTTTCACGCTTACAATCGTGAAAACTTAACGAAGACAAATGTGCAAATGTCGCAAGAAATGAAAATGTCATCTATTTGAAAAATGCGACGAAAAACTTGATGTTTGGAAGACATAGGTTTAGGCAGCTTATAGGATAATAAAAAAGGTGAATTGGCTGCCAACAAGTTGACAGAGAAAATTGTGTCATCAGGGCATCGCAAGTCGTGAAATCCCGAAACTAAATCAAGACCCTCCATCTGTGTGGACACATGGAGGACATCAAGAGCCCATCGACATTTCGTGGATTAAGAGGACAAGAGTCTGAGACCTTTTTAGCCTCGAAACAGTGAAAGGATCACAGTCGTAGATCTCAGGAAGGACACGTGTCATGTGATCATCCAAATCAGAGATTCGGTCATTGGGACTCACATAAGTGAGTGTTTTGGCTTTGCAGTTGGCAAAGACTGAGATTTGATCCGAACCGTCCATTCATTTTGGACGCATGTCGAAAATCCGGAGAAGACGGGGTTCGGCGTTTCGTGGATCTTGAAAATGGGCACACTTGCATTTTGGAATTGCGAAGTCCAACATTCCGAAAGGAGGAAATCTCTGTTATGGGGCCCAGATGACGTCATCTTGTCATAATGAAGAATCGGTAATTTCCACGGTGAAAACCCCAAAGCAGACGAGGACTGTCCATCCTTGAGGATGCGTGGAAACAATCGCGACCTTCGGGAAAAGTCTCGAAAAGAAGTCATATCGGGAAATCGGGATTCGAGAGATCGAGAGTCTCGAAGACAAAAGCATTTTGGCATTTGAAATCGTGAAGTCCCGAGGGATATCTGGAGCTGTTGATTTAGTAAACGATCACGACCGTTGATTGTGTTTATGGTGGAAGGGCTTCCTAGTGACGTCGTGTCGGGAATCATAGAATCGAGGATCCAGAGGACAAGAGGTCAAATACACTTCGGTATCAAAAACCCCGAAGTCCTGAAAGTATAGCCCAAGGGCTAACTGAAGTTAGAACACATCGGGATATTGGAGATCGGGAATTCGAGAAAGCAAAGGTTTGTGACATCGAGGATTGGAAAACCCCAAAACCCGATTGTTACTTCTCTATTGCGAATGGAGAAGTGATTGGGCCTAAATAGCTGTAAGGAGCAGGAAGACCTATGGGTCAATTTTAATAGAAATTCCAGTGGAGAATTAAAGGAGCCACTTTGACTCGAAAGTGAAATTTGAACGATCCTTAAGACCAGGAGGTCAGGTGCGGGACCTGCTGAGGTAGGTGCTTGGGTAGAAGCCATCAAGTGGTATCAAAGATCAGAAAGGATTCTTTTCTTTCTGTAGTAAGGAAAAGGAAATTTTCACCATGCTGCCTAGGAGAAGGGACAGACAAACACCCGATCCACCAGAGGATAGTGAAATGCCGATAAGAAGAGGTAGGCAGATGCAAAATCCAAAGATGGAAAGGGAGATGCGTGATCTTCGTGCTAGAATGGAGGACATGGAGACAACACAGAGGCGCATAGTTGGTGTTGGGGATCTTAGTGATTCCAAAAGTGAAACTGAAGTAGATCATGAAGAAGAAGTTGCAGCTGAGGATGCAGCAAACGAACGTTTGATTAGAGCTATTGCAAGAATGGGTGAAAAAGTGAAAATGGACATTCCTGTTTATGAAGGGAACTTGGATGCAGAGGAGCTTATAGACTGGATTAGAGCTCTAGACACATACTTTGACTATGAAGATGTCAAAGAGGACAAGAAAGTCAAGCATTCTATCACTAGATTAAAGGGATATGCAACATTGTGGTGGGATGAACTACAAGTTGATAGACGCTGCAAGGGCAAGTAGAAAATCAAGAGTTGGGATAGGATGATTGCAAAGATGAAGGCAAAATTCATCCCAAGGGATTATCAGATTACTCTGCTCAGGAGGATGCAGAACCTGAGACAGAAGCTGATGACAGTGAAAGAATATACTAAAGAATTCTACAGGCTAAACATCAGGGTAGGTCATCGAGAAAGCGATGATGAAAAGGTTGCCAGGTACATGAATGGCCTAAGATATGACATTCAAGATGATATGAGCATGGTTACCATCTGAATGGTGGAAGATGCTTATCAAATGGCTCTAAAGGCTGAAGAGAAGCTCTGTCGAAAGCAGGGTCAAAGAGGCCGAGGCAGAAGTCAAGCTAGGGGAAAATTAGTTGTCCAAGATAAAAATCAGAAGCCCAAGGAAGACTCGAAGAAACCTCAGACTCGAACTGAGAGAGGTGGAAGATCACAACGAGGGCGATATGATGAACAAAGAGGGAATCATACTAAGTAGAGAGGAGGGTATGCTGATAATAATATGTTTCCTCGTACCAGAGGTAGGGGAAGAGGAAGAGGTGGAGTAATAACATGCTTCACATATGGGAAGAATGGGCACAAGTCTTATGAGTTTCATGATAAAAATAAAGAAGGGGGAGAGACTCACATCGCTGAAGAATAGGGGCGAAATGTTGAGGCGAAGGATGCTGAAGGTGGAAGATCACTGATGATGCAAAAGGTTCTTTTGACACCAGAGAAGGAAGTGGAGAGTTCAGTCCAGAGAAATAGACTTTTTCAGACTGCTTGCAAAACCAAGGACAGGGTATGCAAGGTCATTGTGGACAGTAGAAGCACAGATAATCTCGTTTCAACCGAGATGGTAGAGAAGATGGAGCTGGAGACGATTGAACATCCAAGTCCATATAGAGTTTCATGGCTACAAAAAGGACATCAGGTAAATGTCACTAAACAATGTTTAGTTGAATTTAAGATAGGAGGAGACAATGATAAGATCTTGTGTGATGTTATTCCTATGAATGTTTGTCATCTATTGCTAGGTATACCATGGGAATATGATAGGAATGTGATTCATGATGGGAGCATGAACACATACACCCTATAAAAGAATGGGAGAACTCATATGTTGCTTCCAATCAAAGATAAGGAAGTGAAACCAAAATTAAGAAACACTGTACTTCTCATGAGTGGGAAGGAACTTCTTACTGAGGTAAATAAGAAAGAAGAACCACAGTTCATTGTGGTCAAGAAACTGAAAATTGTTTTGACCAGCACAAGAGTGAACGATTTACCATAAGAGGTTCAGGAACTATTGGAAGAGTTCGCTGACATAGTAGTGGATGAACTACCTCGTTCATCGCCACCGATCAGAAGTGTGAGTCGTCATATTGATCTCATACCTGGAGCTAGTTTTCCAAACAAATCAACGTACAGACTAACGTCACAAGAGAATGAAGAGGTCAAAAGACAAGTCCAAGATTTGTTGGACAAAGGTTTGGTCTGAGAAATCTTGAGTCCATGTGTTGTTCCAACAGTACTCAGTCCAAAGAAAGATAGAGGCTGGAGGATGTGCACTGATTCAAGAGCCATTAACAAGATAACCATCAGGAATAGATTTCCATTGCCAAGGATGGATGATTTGATGGATTGCTTAAGTGGAGAAAAATATTTTTCGAAGATTGATTTAAAAAGTGGTTATCATCAGACTCACATGAGAGAGGGTGATGAATGGAAAAAAACCTTCAAGACTAACGAAGGTTTGTATGAATGGATTTTTATGCCGTTTGGATTAACAAATGTGCCAAGTACCTTTATGAGGTTGATGAACGAAGTCCTGAAAGAGTTCATCGGAAAATTTGTCATTGTGTATCTGGATGACATACTGATTTTTAGTAAAACAAGGAATGAGCATTTGAAACACTTGGCTATTGTGATGAAGAGATTACAGCAAGAGAAGATGTTCATAAACATGAAGAAATACTCATTCATGAAGACAAATCTCATTTATTTGGGATTTGTTATTTCGGCAGATAAGTTGAGGATGGATCCAGATAAGGTAGAGGTGATCAAGAATTGGCCATCACCGAAGAACATATTTGAGGTGAGAAGTTTTCACGGATTGGCTAGTTTCTACTAGAAGTTAATTAGGAATCTCAGTGGAATTAGCGCATCGATGATGGACACAGTGAAGAAAAGACACAAATCTTTTCACTGGACAAAAGACACTGAGAAGAGTTTTAATCTGTTGAAGAGGAAGATTACGGAACAATTAATTCTGGTGTTGCCGGATTTCCAAAAGACATTTCAAGTGAAATGCGATGCAAGTGGATTTGCAATAGGGGTATTCTTGAGTCAAGAGGATGGGCTGATAGCATATTTCAGTGAGAAGCTGAATGAAGCAAACGTGAAGTACTCCACATATGACAAGGAGTTCTATTCTATCATCTGGGTATTGAAGAAATGGAGGCATTATTTGATTCCCAAGGAGTTTGTCCTATACATTGACAATCATGCATTGCAGTTTGTGACTCAACAGGAAGAGTTGAATCAGAGACATGTAAAATGGGTTGAATATATGCAAAATTTCACTTTTGTGACTAAACATATTTCTGGTACTGCTAACAAAGTTGTTGATGCTTTGAGCAGGAAGTGTTTGCTGTTGCAGGAGTTCAAAGTCAAAACGTTGGGTTTTGATGATCTCAGGGACATGTACACAGATGATTAGGATTTCAAGGAAGCGTATGAAGCAACTGAGAATCCAATTCTCAGATATAGGAGCCAATGGGCAGAATACCTGAACCAGGAGGGATTACTATTCAAAGGTAATCAACGTTGTATTCCAAAATGCTCCATGAGGGAGAATTTGTTGAAGGAGAAACACAATGGAGGATTAGCAGGACACTTTGGTCATGACAAGACGTTCGCAAAGATGAATGAGTCATATTTTTGGCCAGGAATGCGAGCAGATGTCAAGAGATTCATGGACAGATGCGAAATTTGCTAGCATTCGAAGGGAAGGAGACAGAATGTGGGGTTCTATCAACCATTGCCCATACCTGAGAGGCCGTGGGATGCATTCAACATGGATTTTATATTAGGGTTTCCAAGAACACAAAGAGGCTTTGATTCAATCTTTGTGGTGGTGGATAGATTTTCCAAAATGGCACACTTTATCCCATGTCAGAAAACCAGGGACGCAACTCACATTGTGAATCTGTTTTTCAAAGAAGTCATTCGACTTCATGACTTACCAAGGATCATAGTTTCGGATAGAGATACGAAGTTCGTAGGAAACTTCTAGAGGACCTTATGGAAGAACCTGGGAACTAACTTGTCATTCAGTTCATATTATCATCCTCAGATGGATGGATAAACAGAAGTGGTAAAAAAAAGTTTGGGAGACTTACTAAGGATCTTGGTGACAGAACACCACAGCCAGTGGGACAACATATTACCACAGGCAGAGTTTGCTTATAATGATTCAATCGACAAAAGTACAAGACAGAGTCCATTTCAGATTTTCTATGGCATACAGCCCAGGGGAATTTCTGAATTGAGAGATTCATAACATAATGCGACTAGGAGTGCTAGTGCAAAACATTTCACAGAGGTGATGAAGGAACTTCACAGCCAGGTGAAAGAGTGTTTGCAGAATTCAAGCTAGGAATATAAGCGAAGAGCAGATCAACACAGAAGACAACTTCAATTTGAAGTTGGTGATTTTATTCTGGCACATCTGAGAAAGAAAAGGTTCCCGAGCGGAACATATAATAAACTGAAGATGAAGAATATCGTGCCATGTAATATCTTGAAGAAATTTGGAGAAAATGCTTATGATATTGAATTACCTGATGGGATCGGAATTTCTCCGATATTCAATGTCTCAAATTTGTACCCATACAAAGCTGAGGAAGCAGGAACAAGTGATGAACAGTCAGAGGTTCAGTGGAAAAAGCAGATGGAATTTGCATAAAAGCCGTAGATGGAAAGCATACTAGACAAAAGAATTGGCAAGAAGACCAGAAGAAAACAATACTTTGAATACTTGGTCAAATGGAAAGGACATCCAGTTGAAGATGCCAGCTGGGAGAATGAAGCAACGATTCATAAGCATGGACAGACCGTGCAAGAGCTCATGGATAGGAGCCCATGAAAATTTTCAAGCGAGGGAGTATGATGTAGGAGCATCATCAACATCAAGCGAGCGTGGGGCAAGAACAACACATTTTGAGCACATGATAAATTGTTTAAAACTTTTGAAGAGTGGAAGTGCCAAACTTAAATGTGATAGTTAAGAAGAGACGTACTTATATATTGTAAAGGACCTTGAGAGATCCACTCTCATCCATAGTAGGTAGAAGGCATTTATGTTAGTAGGTAGCTTTGAATATTAGATTAGACAGTTTTAGCAGGAGTGGAGGGAAATCAGATATAGACACCCTCATTGTGAAATAGTAGGATAGAAGGAGAAGAGAGCATAGAAGAGAAGCAGAGAGTTGTGTAGCAGACTCTATGTATAGAAGTTCTGAATTAATACAAAGAAGCTATGATTCAGACTCATGGTGTCCATATATTCTCTGTGTATGCATATTTAAATGTTATGCTCATGAATGTTTTATTCCTTCTATCATGCAACTGCTTTTATACTATGTATGAATGATTTCTTGTTGAATGTTAGAATTCTGAGAGAGGAAGAGTAAGGAGAATGAGTTTCAATTGTTTCTCTATCTAAGTAAGATTCCTGCAAGGAGTGCAGTTGAATTGTCCGCAAGGAGTGCGTTGACAAGGAGTTCAGAGGGTTGTCTCTGAAATCTCAGGAGAGATAGCTTTTGTTTTCATTTCCTCGGAGTGTAGTTAGGCACAGGAGCCGTGAAATGAGTGCACGGGCCAAGTAGAGTCTCAGGGTTGTGAACCTGAGAAAAGTATCGAAAGACTGCTGCTGCAGGTGTGCACAGAGTCGAAGTATTCAACATTTGAAAGTGTCTGAAGGTTTCCGCAAGGAGTGTGCGCAAGAGTCTTCTCTAAGACTCAGATTTGTGAGAAATCTCAGGAAGGATAAGGCTTTCTAATCTATTGAAGGGCAGTGCAGAGAAGTTGCGACTAGAAGTATTAAGAAGGCATCGTAAGTTTGCATCGTAGGCCGACAAGTTTGTTGAGGAACACTCAGATTATTCGCAAGAATCATCAAGGAGAAACAGACGGTCAGAATTCTCTGTAGAGAATTAGTGAAATCTCGTCAATCGTTAGATCCGACAAAGGAGCGAGGAGGTTACGATCGGGTTTTCAAGGTGATATTTCAGGGGATTGAGGACCATCATATATCACTCAAATACTCGTCAGCCGTTGGATCGACCGCGAGTTGCACAAGGTTTAAGTTTTATGAAAGGGAGGAGGAAAATCCCGATGAGAGGCGTGGCCATCGGGATTTCGGCATTCAAGAAATTGGGAGTCACGAGGACGAGAGATTGGGAATTTTCATGGTGAAAATCCTAAAATCAATCTGAGCCGTCCATCTTGAAGAGACACGTGGCGATAATCGAGCACCCGTCGGTATTTCGACGATCGGGGTTTCGAGTTGACAGAGAAAATTGTGTCATCGGGGTATCGCAAGTCGCAAAATCCCGAGACTGAATCAGGACCCTCCATTAGTGTTGACACATGGAGGACATCAAGAGACCATCGACATTTCAACGATTAAGAGGAAAATATTCCGAGACCTTTTTAGCCTTGAAACAGCAAAAGGATCACAGCCGTAGATCTCAGGAAGGACACATGTCATGTGATCATCCAAATCAGAGATTCGGTCATCGGGACTCACATAAGTGAGTGTTTTGGATTTGCAGTTGGAAAAGTTTGAGATTTGATCCCAACCGTCCATTCATTTGGGACACATGTCGGAAATCCGAAGAAGACGGGGTTCGGTGTTTCGCGGATCTTGAAGATGGGAACACTTGCATTTCGGAATTGCGAAGTCCGAAATTCCGAAAGGAGGAAAGCTTTGTTATGGGGCCCAGCTGACATCATCTCGTCATAACGAGGAATCGAGAATTTCCACGGTGAAAACCCGGAAGTAGAAGAGGACCGTCCATCCTTGAGGACGCATGGCAACAATTTCTACCTTCGGGAAAAGTCCCGAAAAGAAGTCATATCGAGAAATCGAGATTCGAGAGATCGAGAGTCTCGAAGACAAAAGCATTTCGGCATTTGAAATCGTGAAGTCCCGAGGGAGATCTGGAGCCGTTGATTTAGTAAATGATCATGGCCGTTGATTGTGTTTACGATGGAAGGGCTTCCTAGTGACGTCGTGTTGGGAATTGGAGAATCGGGGATTTGGAGGACAAGAGGTCAAATACAGTTCAGTATCAGAAACCCCAAAGTCCCGAAAGGTGATAGGACCGAGGTCATATAAAGGGAGGTCGCATAGACCTGAAAGTCTAGCCCAAGGGCTAACTAAAGTTAGAACACATCGGGATATTGGAGATCAGGAATTCGAGAAAGCAAAGATTTGTGACATTGGGGATTGGAAAACCCTGAAACCCGATTGTTACTTTTATATTGCGAACGGAAAAGTGATTGGGCCTAAACAACTGTAAGGAGTAGAAGGACCTATGGGTCAATTTTAATAGAAATTCCAGTGGAGGACTGAAGGAGACACTTCGACTCAAAAGTGAAATTTGAACAATCCTTAAGACCGGGAGGTCAGGCATGGGACCTGCTGAGGTAGGTGCCTGGGTAGAAGCCATCAAGATATTCAGAGACAGGAGGAATGGTAAGCTTTGGTTGTCACAACAAAAGTATGTTGAGAAGATACTTTTGAGGTTTGGTACGAACGATGTGAAACTAGTTTCAGTCCCTTTGGCTTCCCATTTTAAGCTTTCTTCAAGTTTATGTCCCAGTACAAAAGAAGAAAAGGAATATATGTCTCGAATACCATATGCTAATGCAGTAGGAAGTCTAATGTATGTGATGGTTAGTAGAAGGCTAGACATTTCACATGCAGTTGGGGTTGTCAGCAGGTTTATGGAAAATCTAGGTAAAGAGCATTGGGTAGAAGTGAAATGGGTGCTTGGGTATCTAAGGGGCACAAGTGATTATTGCATCACCTATAACAGTGGTCGTGAGTTAGTCTGTGGATATGTTGATTCTGATTTTGCAGGTGATATGGACAAGAGAAGGTTGACTTCAGGGTATGTCTTTACTGTTGCAGGTGGAACTTTTAGTTGGATGTCAAAGCTACATAACATTGTTTCTTTATCCACTAACGAAGCAAAATATGTAGTTGCTTCACATGCTTGCAAACAGGCGGTTTGGTTGAAAGGATTGTTTGGTGAGTTTGGAAGGATGCAAGACAAAGTAAAGTTACTTTGTGATAGTCATAGTGTTATTAAATTGGCTAAGAATCCAACCTATCAGAGTAAAAAAAAACATATACCTATCAAGTACCATTTTGTAAGACAGGTCATCGATGAAGGTGGAGTCTCTCTTGAGAAAGTGCATACAAAAGAAAACTGCGCATATATGTTCATAAAACTAGTACTATTAGAGAAGCTATGATGGTGCTTGGCTTCTCTTGGCTTGCAGAAAAGGTGGTGAACAAAATCAGGAGCAAGGTATTAGGTTAATTGTTGTCAAGGTGGAGATTGTTAAACATGCCAACGAATTTCCCAAATTTAGTAGATATGAGTAGATTTAGTGGATCCTTTTTTCTGGTAGTTTGTTCAACAAAATCTACCAATTTGATATGAATACACAAGTATAGAATTATTTGTGTAACTAATCTAATTCTGTTCATTATTGATTGTTGTGGGTGGGAAATCCCTCCTACGGACTAGCACTAAGGGTTTAATCATGCATGCAAAAAATGACCATTTAAAGGCCTCTACTTTTTTCCTATTCTCCCAACACAAAACCCCACATTCATGCAATACAAAGGTGCAAACAATATTAGGTAACTCTACCTTAAATCCTTCGTTTGATGTCGATCCCTTCACTTTCACTCACTCCTTGACTGCAAGCCTTCTCTGTTAGGGTCCTAACCTACACATAGGTAGAACAATATATTCGGATGTAATAAAGGTCAATATTAATAAGGCATTTCAATAAAATAGAATAAGGCGGATGTACGAAGACCTAACAGAAGCTTCCTCTTTTAGAAGGATCTTCTTCTAGATGCTTCTTTTTAGTATAAATAGGAGTTGAGGGTATGAGAACCCTATCTTGTATATTATTGTAATAGAGCTCTGCTCAACTGGAGGTTTCCCCCTCGAAGAGGCCCATGAACATTACTTTCAGATTCAAAGTGTTATTTCTATTGTTATTTGTATATCATTTCCTTGTTATTATGGTAAATATTCTGGTTATATTGTTGTTATTCTTCCATTACTAGCATTTTATTTCAGTTCTGCATACATTTTATATATGGTATATTACAAGTGGTATTAGAGCACTTTCCTCAGCAAAAAGTGTGGGTTAAATTTTTTTCAGGGTAGAGACGTATTCCAACGTCTTTAAGCCATAGATATCTATCGTTATGCGCATAAACCCGCGGTTGAGAGATTCATACACGTAGTAAATAGAAGTGGTACTTAAGCGCACATCTGTTGGCCACCCTTGTAACCCCTATTGGTACCCCTTCGAGTGGTAGCGCATCAGACAACACCTATGTACGGATCAACCAAGATTGCCTGAAGCCCTCTTTAGATAAATCGATCGGCTTCCTAAATTCTATAGTGTCACCGAGAACAACACTCGGGAAGATACTCTCT
>SNQJ01S0062239.1:21634-36989 GCA_010110895.2 Picea sitchensis
TGGGTGGAGGCTACTAAAAGAGATAAAGAAACAAAACAGGTTGTATCTTATGAAAACCGCAAACCCTCCTTTATCTCTCACCCTAAGCCAGTAAATCCCACCACTCCCTCTTCTCCACTAAAGATCCAAAAATTGACTAGGGCTGAAATGGTTGAACGCCAACTCAAAGTCCTTTGTTATAACTATGATGACAAATATTTCCTGGCCCACAAGTGTAAAGAACAAAATATTTTTATGGCCATCTCCAAGGAGATTTTGGAAGAAGATGAAGAAACTCCCTCTGTGTCTGAGTCACCTGAATCCACTGACATAACCCCTCCCTCAGACCCTCTCGAAGTAGAACTGGTCATTTCCCTCAATTCTCTCACTAGCTTCTCCGCTCCCCAAACCCTCAATCTAATCGGTTACATCAAGCATAGGAAGTTCATCATTCTAGTTGATAGTGGCAGCACCCATAATTTTATTCATCACCGAATTGCCCAAGAAACTCATTGCTACATCCATGCCATCAATAATTTCCAAATCATGATTGCCAATGGTGGTTACATGAAATGTGGAGGGCATTGGAAAAATGTGCGTCTCCAAATTGGTGACGACCACCTGAAATCCCATATGTTTGTTATCGACATGGGAGGTTGGGACATTGTGTTGGGTGTAGACTAGCTAAGGACTTTGGGTCCCATTGTCATGGTTTTTAAATACTTAACCATGCAATTCCACCAGGAGGGCCACCAATATAAGTTCCAAGGCCTCACCATCGGTTCACCTGAGATCATTAGTTCTCATCACATGGAAAAGATACTCAAAAAGGGTCATTCAGGTATTATTGCCCAACTCCATGCCATACAAGCAACAAAGACACCCTCGGTACTGCAAGACCTTCAAGACATCCTTTCTAAACATCAATTGGTATTTTCCACTCCCCAAGGCCACCCTCCTTCCCATGGTGTTCATGATCATTCCATTCCCCTTGTACCCAGAAGCCTTCCTCCCAATATCCATCCGTATCGTCACCCCTTTTCCCAAAAAGATGAAATTGAGAAAATGGTCCAAGAACTCCTTAATGCAAGTGTTATCCGCCCTAGTATGAGCCCCTACCCATCTCTTGTGATCATGGTCCTAAAGAAAGAAGGTTCTTGGAAAATGTGTCCTAACTTCTGTTCCCTCAACAAACTTACCATCAAAGACAAATTCCCCATTCCTTTCATTGATGACCTCCTGGATGAATTGAGTGGTGCCCAATTCTTCACTAAACTGGATCTCCATTCGGGCTACCATCAGATATGTATGAAAGAGGTAGACATTCCCAAGACTAGCTTTAGAACTCATGAGGACCACTATGAATTTTTGGTCATGCCCTTTGGCTTGTGTAATTCCCCCTCCACCTTCCAAAGCCTCATGAATCATGTCTTCCATCCTTTTCTCTGCCATTTTGTCTTAGTTTTCTTTGATGATATCCTCATCTATAGCAAAACCTGGAAAAACCATCTTGCTCATGTGGATCGAGTTTTCCATCTACTCTCTTAGAACCAACTTTTCCTAAAATAGCCTAAATGTGATTTTGGTTCCTCGGAAGTAGAATTCTTGGGTCATATGGTTGGAAAATATGGCGTTAGGGTGGATCCCAAAAATATTGAATCTATGCAAGACTGGCCTCACCCAAAGACTCTTAAGAGCTTGCGTGGATTTCTAGGCTTAACAAGGTATTATTGCAAGTTTGTTAAGAATTATGGGAAGATTGCATCACCTCTCACTGCTCTCCTAAAAAATAACTCTTTCACCTGGACTCCAACCGCTGCTCAAGATTTTCAAACCTTGAAGATGGCCATGTGCACCACTCTAGGACTCACCCTTCCCGATTTCACAAATACCTTTGTGTTGGAATGTGATGCCTCAGGGAAAGGAATTGGTGCTATCCTTATGCAAGAGAGTCGACCTTTGGCCTTTACCAGCAAGCAACTATATGAAAGAAATCTAAGAAAATCCATCTATGAAAATGAAATGTTGGCTATTTTGCATGTCGTGGATCTATGGCATCCTTATCTATTGGGGCAACATTTCAAGATTAAGACAAACCATCAAAGCCTCAAGTATTTTTTGGAACAACACATTTCCTCCCTAGAAAAACAAAAATGGGTGACTAAACTCTTTGGATATGATTATGAGATCATTTATAAGAAAGGAAAAGACAATGTCGTTGCGGATGCACTTTCCAAAAAATATGAAGATGAAGGATCCCTTTTTTCTCTTTCATTCATTGTACCATATTGGATCCAAGCCGTTCGCCAGGAATGGCTACAAGATCCCAAAAGTTTGCAGTTGATCCACCAATTGCAGTCCAAGGCTCCAGCTTCACCAGGGTACTCTTGGATCCATGAGGAACTTCGATACAAGGTCCATTTGTATTTAAGTAAACAATCACAGATTAAATCCACGGTACTTTCTGAGGTTCATGCTACACCCACAACAGGGCACTCCCGGTTCACCAAAACCTATGACAGGGTCAAACGTTCCTTTTTCTGGGATGGTATGACAGAAGACATTAGTAATTTTGTAGTTGAGTGTTATGTGTGTCAACAAAACAAGGGAGAAACAGTCAAATCACCGGGCACACTACAACTGGTCCTGATTCCACCTACTATTTGGAAGGATATCTCTATGGATTTTATTACCGGCTTACCCAAATTGGGAAATAAATCTATCATCATGGTGGTTGTTGATTTCCTTTCCAAGTATGCTCATTTCTTCGCCCTTCAACACCCATTTACAACATCCATGGTGGCTCAAATCTTCATGGATCAGGTCTTCAAGCTTCATGGCATGCCGCACTCTATTGCTTCTGATCGCGACCCAATTTTCACAAGCAATTTTTGGCAAGAACTCTTCAAGTTACAAGGCACCAAATTGCATCTTAGCACAGCTTATCAATCTCAGACTGATGGCCAAATGGAAGTTGTCAACAAGTGTTTGGAAACATACTTGAGGTGTTTTTCCTCATAAAAGAAAAATCAGTGGGCTCAATGGTTACCCCTAGCTGAATGGTGGTACAACACTTCATACCATACAACTATACGCATGATTCCTTTTAAAGTGGTATATGGACAGAAGCCACCTTCATTTCTCTCATACTTACCGGGTGCCTCGAAGGTCCAGGCGGTTTACCTAATAGTTACAGCTCAAGAGGCTATTCTCCGTACCCTCAAAGAGAATTTGGTCATGGTACAGAATCACATGAAGCAAAAAGAAGATCAAGGTCGCTCTGAACGTCAATTTGCAGAAGGGGATCAGGTGTTTCTTCAACTGCAACCTTACAAGCAAACTTCCCTCAAGGTCGAGCATTGTCAAAAGTTAGCGCCCAAATTTTATGGTCCTTATACTATATTCAAGCATGTGGGACAAGTCACCTATCAGTTAAATTTGCCCAACAATTCAAAGCTACGCCATGTTTTTAATGTTTCATGCTTAAAGAAGGTGATTGGAGCTAAGTACCAAATTCAAACCAACCTTCTAGAGTTAGATGAAGAAGGATCCATTTGGCTATATCGAGAAGCAGTTTTCGACCAACCTTAGCATCACCTATGTCAAAGAACCATCAAGGAAGTTCTAGTACAGTGGAAAGATACAACTCCAGTAGACGCCACTTGGGAACCAACTACCATTCTGCAACAATTTCCTCATCTCAAGCCTTGAGGACAAGGTTGTTTTTAAGGGGGTGAACATGTTAGGGTTATAACCCACAAATAGGTAGAACAATATATTTGGATGTAATAAAGGTCAATATTAATAAAGCCTTTCAATAAAATAGAATAACGCATATGTACGAAGACCTAATAGAAGCTTCTGCTTCTAGAAGGATCTTCCTCTAGATGCTTCTTTTTAGTATAAATAGGAGTCGAGGGTATGAGAACCCTATCTTCGATATTATTGTAATAGAGATCTTATCAACTGGAGGTTTCCCCCTTGAAGAGGCCCATGAACATTACTTTCAGATTCAAAGTGTTATTTCTATTGTTATTCTTATATCATTTCCGTGTTATTGTGGTGAATATTCTGGTTATATTGTTGTTATTCTGCCATTACTAGCATTTTATTTCAGTTCTGCATACATTTTATATCTAGTATATTACATCCTCCCAAAGCTGACCTGCATTCACACATGGACAAATAGAGAGTTGCAAACATGCATTTCATATACGAATTTCTAGGTTAGATGTGCCAATATCATAAAATAAATACACAATTTGAACACATGATATGGTGGGTGAAAAAAGTATTCCTTTTTGTATTAATCCTCACAAGAGTAAACTTTACAATATGTGGTTGGCACTTCTCCTTGAATATGGTCCCGGTCTCCTCTTCAACTGATCTCCAACTTCTTTTGTATATGCTTCTCTTCACACAATAGTTGCAAAAGGTTGAGGCTACGGGAATGCTAATTCGGGTAGAGTTTATTTACTATGATTTTCCTCCTTTCAAATGGGGCCCCTAACCCTTATTTTATAAGCTAGAAGGAGCTAGGTATTTAGTCTAGTGACTAGCCATGCATGGTCAAAAGTTTTAGTTAACTTACCCAAAACTGTGTGTTTCGTCAACAACTTTCCATTTTTTGTGCTTTTGTAGGTACACGCGGGCTGAAATGGGCTAGCTAGCATGTACACGCGGGCTGTAGTGGGTCAGCTAGAGTGTACACATAGGATGTAGTGGGTCAGCTAGCATGTGCCCTTAAAAAATGTGTTTTTAAGAAGAGATGTTCAATAGTGGCTTGGCAAAGAAGGAAAATGAGATGGCCTGATGCCAAGTAAGCCTTTCTGATGAAAATTAGGGTTATAACAGATGCCCCCTAATGTGTGAGGTCAGAAGAGAATATGATGGATGAAATAAATTATCAACCTTTATCAACGTACCAAACCAGTGAGCCCAGGGACCAAAATGCGGGAGGTGCCATCTGTAAAATAACAATTGTCTCATTGAGGCGGGCATACCCATGCTCGGAATGAAATAAAATCATGGCTACCAATCAAATACATTGTAGATCCATTCCATACAACTATATAAAGTGTCTCCGCGAGAAATACACAAGGGATATACATCTCAAAATAAAAAAGATATACATGTATAGTATCCATCGTCTAGAAGCTGATAAGGCCTGATGGCTGGAGATGAGGCCTTCAGAGCTCAAGCATCAACTTCAAAATAGTCAAAAATTGGGTAGGAGTGTAATATGAGTGTACGAATTCACTACCCAAAGGTCTTCGATGGCTCATCGGGCATGGACTAGAGTATCTTGATGATTCGACTGAAGGCTTCATTGATTTCGAACAAAGACTTGATTGGACTTTCAGGATGGTCAGTCATGGTGTAAGAGACAATATTGCAGAGGGGCCAACTCAAGCTTGGTAAAAAATTCTCTTGGACAATAGCATGAAAAATGATGAGACTCAGGAAGCATGATGTTGACATAAGTTCACAATGTTGAAGGCAATGCATAATATCCATCTATTTGGAAGAATAACCAGATGGAGGAGGACATAGCTCTATGGAGCGAGAATATATTCCTAAGGTCATATTAAATCCCAGGGCTTGACGAACAAATGAAAGAATGTTCTTTGTCCAAGGGCAACTCATTATGCTACCAATAAAAATAAAATACTTTTCCCTTCCTCTTTTTGGGGTATATTTGAATTTTTTTTTTGGTCTTTTTCAATAATTTTGGAAATCTTGAAAAAGAATAAAAGAATTCTATGTTACAAAGGAGGATCGAGTGTTGCAAACATACTAGTTCCAATTGCACAGAATAAAAGGATGCTCAGGGAAAAGGGACATATGCAAGAAAAGGACACTCGTGAAAAATCCTCCAGGGGCCAAAGGTTTCAAGACGTAGAGGCAAAGTTCTACAGGGCTTGCGTATAAGGCATGCTTCAGATGGTTCAATTGAGAGCAACATGGAGCCAAAATTAGGCCAAAGACACAGGTATGCAAATGCGGTTAACAAAACACATAGTGGTAACGTCCTTCGATGTAATTTTAACGAGCCCAGAGAAGGTAAGCTCGATGGGTTTTCGTATTTAGAGAGTCTGAAAAAATGTAAAAGGAGACTTCGTTGGGGTGCCTTTTTCGAAGATAGTCTAGTCGGCTCGAAAAAGGGGTAAACTAGCACCAACTAGACGTCTATTCAAAACCATTTTAATGAGTGTGATAAAGACAAGGTCACTCGACAATTTTTTCATTTTTAAGGAGTCTCAAAGAAGATTAACTATGGACTCTGTCAGGAATGTTCTTCTGACCCATTTTAATGAGTGTGAAAGAATAAAGTCACTCAACAATCTTTTCAATTTTAGGGAGTCTAAAAAGAGCTTAACTATGGACTTCGTGACGGTTCCTTTTTCGTAAATTTAGTCCCTCAGGCCCAAAAAAGGGTTAAAATTATACCTGAGAGTACTCTTCTAGAGAATCGAGGCTCCTAGTGTATACCTGTGTTTGTACAGTTGACCATCCAGACCGAAAAAGGGGTAAACTACCACCGGACAGATCTGACTTCAAATTTCAGTTTAGCGAGCTTGAAGGTCAACAAGATCGCTCGACAATATTTTCATGTTTAGAGGGTATGAAAAGAGCTCAAAAGAAGAACTCTTAATTTTTGGGAGTCCCGAGGGTGAGGTGAAGAGTGATAAGGAATCATGCAAATGAGGCTCAAAACTTGTAATTAGGAAAAACTAGTAAGGACTTCTGGGCCTATAGTCGTTAGTGACAGCATGGACACCAAAATGCAACCATGATCTACCTAGGGTATCCATGTTAAGGTAGGCTCTACCACTAAATTACAACACACCTAAAGTAGCAATGATGGTTCTGTGTCACAACTCAGTGGGATCGATCCTATGGAAAAGCAGAAAAGACAACAAGATGCAGAAAGTGGAGGTGGAATCCTATCTTTAAATGCAATGAGTTGGAAAAAAAAAGGCTTTTTACCAAAGGACATTCAAAATGGCCCAAAACTCCAAAACTTTTCCAAATACCCAAAGAACACTTCTCGTGACAATCCAAAGAAAACTCTTGAACCATACTAAATGATTTTAAGTCTAGAAAAAATGATAAAAAGGTCCAAAAATTGACAAAAAGAGGCCAAAAAGTCTATAAATAGAAGCTGACAGCTCATTATCACCATTGCTAATTGAGAATTGACTAAAATCCAAAACTACCCCTTTGTGTAAAGAGTTGATTCTCGGAGATTCAGTGGACGAAACGACCATCCACTTGGACCAAGTAAGTACTCACTACCCCCTCTTGCAATTTAATTCTTTCTTTATGCATTTAAGTAAAAAAAAAATTGGGGGGGGGATCGACGTTTAAAAGGTCATCCCTATGTCCACGCAGGTTGTCTTATGACAACTCGAGTGTACACATGGGCTTCATTATGACAACCCGAGTGTATACGCTACTTTGAGCACTACAGCCTGCATGGACCTTCCATTTAGTGTAAAAAAAATTAAAAACAAGAGTTAAGCCTCCTAAACTTTGTCTATTTGTAGGATGTATGTTCACTGGAGGGAAATAGAGCATGATGATATTGATCTGTTGGTCAATGACGACCCTGATGCTCTTGTTGCACTATTGCAGTGTGGTTTGTTAAATTTTTTCCATTGTCCTTTCATGCGAGCACAACCTAGGGTATTGAACGCCTTGGTGGATTATGGGCATCCTGATGTAGAGGATTTTATGCTAGAGGGGTAGTCATTGGTTCCAACGAAAGAGGATATATAATTCCTAACTTTCCTCTTGAGGAGAGGGGAACTAGTCAATTTTCATACCTTTCCTTCCAAGCCTCATAACATATCGGAGTTTATTGGACTCCATTGTGAAGTCGATACTGATAGAATGAGCTCGCAAGTGCCGATAAGAAAGATTTCTAACTTATCACTAAAAGTGATAGTGTTTCTCATTGGGTGGATTACCGGGCCCGCGTCTTTGCATCAAGATTCTTGTTTTCACATGAATTATGTAGTTCAGTGCTTAAATGCACAAATATTTGACTGGAGCACCACCTTACTGGATTGTATGAAGAGGCAATTAACAGAGTGTCAAATGTAGAATCAGAGGAACTTCAGGTTTGGGACGATTCTTTGTGCTTTCTCCTTTGAGAGAGTGCCCAGTTTCAGTCCTAGAGAGACTATACGAGGGCACGAGGCCTCTCTCCCCGCATTATGCAGATGGGCATCGTTGTTTCTGCGATAGGGGGGAGGGAGGACCATTGAGGCCTTCGATGACAAGTTATTTACTTGGTGGGTGCGACAGATTCTGGTCATAGAGGAATACCCCTATGCTGGGATTGACTTCTCTAGAGATCCTGAGATACCGGTACCTCCCGGAGAGCAGCGAGGAGAGATGGGTAAGTTTTCTTTGTTTTTTTTTGTTAAATATATGTTATTTTTATGTTGTTTTTTTTTATATGTATCATTTTTTTTATATACACCAGAGTATCTGACAGAGTTGTGTATGTTATTTGCAGATGTGGGGCTAGTGCGACCAATGGACTATGTGAGGAACAGGCGACGTCCTCGACTAGAGGCCACCCCAGCTGCAGCCATCGGACCAACAACAACAGGAGTACCTCTAGCCAGGGAGGCTGAGAGAGTTTTGAGATGAGTAGAGAGAAACTTTACCTCTCTTACTCACATAGTCCCCATGGAAGAGATTGAGGATTTGTCGCCATCTATGCAACCTCATGTAGTGGGGGCACCACGGATGTGGGTTCTACTTTTTCGGCATTTGGAAAATGTCATTGACCATTACAACAGGTCCAATAGGCCCTGTTCTTAGTTATGCTAGACTTTTCATGTGCCGAGGGCACTACTTGTATATTTTTTAGGGCATAAGCCCCATGACTTTTTACTGGATGTATTTTTGAGGTGCTTGTGCCCACACATCTACTCTGATATTTTTATATTATATATGCATTTTTATTTCTTTTTATGTCTTATCGATTACATTTGCTTTAAAAATGTATTTACATGTGCCTGTGTTTGTCTTTCTTATATGTGTGCGAGATACGAATCTAAAATTTGATTAGCTAGATTATCTCTGAATTGATTTAATCTCCTAGAAACATGAAAATATGTAATATAATCAAAGCTTCATTCTAAGAGATGTACCCTAAGGAACCGTCGTTGTAAAGTAGGATCATGAACACGTTAGAATCTATTTAACTGAGACACAACCAATTGAGTGTCTAAATAGACCCAGAGGTGAGAGATACCAAGTGACAAAGCATCACGAAGAAACTCAATAACTTCATTGTATTCGACGACATTGTTTGTGTTGTCACCTAAAAATATACCTCCTGAAGATAGTAACTGGCCCTGAGGTGTAAAAATTACCCAAGTTGCAGAGGCAAGTCTACGAGTGTGCTGGATAGCACTGTCTATGATTCCAACAAACACCTATGATTCACTTGACATCTACTATAGTGACAAAAGATAACATCAAAAAATGACACGTCCATAAAACTAAAAGAAACTAAAAAGTGATTTACCTAAGGTGACCTACATATGGGTAATACTTCTTGAGGTAGAGCCCATTTCTAGGCTCTACCAAAGCATTTCCATCAAAATCTACCAGATGATAAGTGCCTTTTTTTAGAGAGTCTTTTATGATGAAAGGTCCGAACCACATGGGTTTGAACTTGCCTGCCCCCAGGGGGTCCTTATCTTGGTCATAGACCAGGACAAGGTCTCCTTCCGAGAAAATTTGAGGATGAACAGACCCATCATATTGACACTTGAATTTTTGTTTGTGAGCTTCATTGGCTAAGGCCGCATCACGACACTACTCATTGAGATGATCGAGATATAATAAATTCTCTTCAAGTGGTGAAGTGTCTGGTAATAACTGTATTACAAACTTTAAAGATGGGATCTGGCATTCTTTGGGAAAGATTGCTTCCAGCCCGTAAATGAGTTGAAAAGATGAGAAACTAGTTGTAGTCTTAACAGATGTTTGGTAGGCCCATAATACCGAGTATAACATCAAATTCCAATTTGACTTGGCCGAATTGATCGTTCATTGTAGGATGGTCTTAAGAGATTTATTGACAGCTTCCACCTAACCATTCGCTTGAGGGTAGTAGGGTGACGAATGTTCTTTCCTCAACCCAAGCTTTGATGTTAACTCAGTCATCATTGTGTTCGGAAAGTGACTTCCATGGTCAGTGAGAATCTCTCTCGGGACGTCGAACCGTGCTATAATGTGGTTAGACAAAAAGAGGGCGGCAATATCGCCATCATCTTTGAACATTGGCATAGCTTCGACCCACTTGGTGAAGTAGTCTACTGCTACTATGATATAATGGTGCCCCTTTGCCGAAGGAGGGTTGTAGGTCATGTAATCAATCCCCCATTTTGTGAAGGGGCCAATGGTGATGACGGGAAACATGGGAGCGGGATGTGCCCTCATCTTCTGTGAGAATATTTGACACAGGTGGTACTTCTTGACTGATGCGATACAATATTTAATTAGTGTCAACCAGAAGTAACCGACTCGTAAAATCTTGTGCATTATTTCCAACCCAGACAAATGACCGCCACATGCTCCAGTATGGAAATCGTTAAGAACAATTTCCACTTCTTCATGAGTGAGGCACCGATGAAGGATGCAATCTATACCTCGACGATACAGAGTATCTTCGAGCATGAGATTGTTCTTGTCCTGATGACATATACGATGATGCTCATCATGAGAAGCAGAGGTGGGGAACTTCAAATTCTGGAGATAGACAAGTATATCTCCATACGATGGATCCAAAGATGTTATCAGAAACATGTCTCCTTGAATAGGCGACTCTTCAGGCATAACACCACCTGACTCGACCGAAATTTCTGAGATGAGTTCCGCAAAGACTAGTGACTTTTTGGATTTTTTCGAAACAAAATCTAAGTCAAATTCCTGGAGGAAAACTATCCATCTACTGATCTTTTCGTCGATTACCCATCGTGTCAACACATATTGAAAAGGATTCACAACGACAATGATGGTGGTCTTGCGAAAAAAAATATAATGACAGAACCGTTGGACATCATGGACTGCTGCCAATGCAAGCTTTTCGATGTGAGAATAATTGAGTTCTGGTCCAACCAGGCCTCAACTCAGGTAATAAATCACATATTCTGAGAGCAAATCATCCTCTTGAACTAAGACCATGTGAATGGTTGACTCAGTTGCAACTAAGTATAATAAGAAATATTTGTTATAATTGGGTGGTTGATGCAGAGGGGCAGTTGTGAGGTCATGTTTCAATGCTTCGAAGGAGCATTGAGTGGCATCGTCCCAATGAAAAGGAACATCCATCTTCAGTAAATGCACAATGACCTTTGTGATCTCGGTATAGTTTGTGATGAAATGCTGCAAAAAGTTTTATTTTCCCTGTAAACTTTGAAGTTGAAGGATTGTACGTGGGGGAGGCAACTGAACTATTTCCTCAACCTTGAGAGGATCGACCATGATCCCTGCTGCTGAAACTATGAAACCTAGAGGATGACTCGACGCCATGCAAAAACTACATTTGTTGGGATTCAAGCGAATCCGTAAGTAGCAACATCGCTCAAAGATAAGTTGGAGGTGAGTGGGATGGTTAGTTCTATTACGAGATCATGATGCTAAATTATCTAAGTAGGCCTCGACGATATGTTTGATATCATGGAAAACAAAGTACATGGCTCACTAAAAGGTAGCTCCATCATTTTTCAAACCAAAAGGCATCTTACGATATGCGAATGTACCCCATGGACAAATGAATGTTGTTTTGTGTTGGTCTTCAGGTTTGATTTGTATCTGATTATATCCCAAAAAACCATCCTTGAAATAAAAGGCCGCACAACCTGCACATTCATCGACTATCTGGACAATAAATGGTGTGGGGAAATTATCTTTTGGTCAGGCTTTGTTCAAATCATAGAAGTCTGTACATACGCGAATCGTACCCTATTTTTTGTTAACCGACACAGGGTTTGACGCCCATTGGGTCAAATGGATGGGGTAGATAAAACCTGCCTTAAGAAGTTTCCCTACTTCAACCTTAATAATTGCTTCTTTCTTAGGATTAACCAGATGAAGCTTCTGTCGAACTGGCTTAGCATTAGGAGAAGTTTTGGTTTCGTGTTCAACAATTTTTGGATCAATGCCTAGCATTTCAACGTAAGACCAAGCAAAAACGTCGTGAAATTCCTTAAATAAATCCATGTAGATTTGAATCTCTTCGGGGGAGCAATCAACTTTGACGAAAACATTCTCCACAACACAAGGGTTTCTAGAGATGTTTATAGGTATATTTTCGGTGATGGTTTCCATATTACCCTCGGCATAAAC
Source organism: Picea sitchensis (assembly GCA_010110895.2). NCBI lineage: Eukaryota > Viridiplantae > Streptophyta > Pinopsida > Pinales > Pinaceae > Picea > Picea sitchensis. The sequence continues at coordinate 33,992 of SNQJ01S0062239.1, forward strand.
AACATGTGTAGCCAAAGGATTGATAGTACAAGACCTATCTCTAGTCATAGGCAAGGTGAATTCCCCTGCTTCAATTTTTCTTAACTCTGGGAGGAAGTAAGATATATGATGGAGATCATCCCAGGTTTTGTCTGAACTAGTCATTGCTTCAATGATTGCTTCGTCTGAGGGAAAGACTAATTTTAAAGAATCTGTATTAGCGAGGGAACCTTGAGCCCAAATAGGCTCTAGTATCAGATCTAACTCTTGTGCGAGAGTTAGATCGGGGTTGACAAAAGCTTGTTGGGCTAAATCATACACCACTTCTGTCATGGACAAGGGCATGGACATATCATGGTGCCCTATCCCCTCCATCGTGGCTGACGGGGAAGGAAGAATCCAAGGATCATTGAAGTAAGTCATGCGAAATGACGAAACTTGGAAAATATCAATGTTATGGCAGTCAGATATGAAGTTAACATCGCCTTGAGGAGGTGGGTAATCAAAAGCACCTATCAAAGGTGGCTACAAACCAACCCCTATTTTGATGACATCGAGTTGAGGGTTATCAATCATTAGGACTGTGGATGCCCCCAATGAAGGGTTAGGACGGGAGAAAGACAACTGATCAATGGTCATGATCCAACCCTCGTGTGGAAACAACAAGACCCAGAAAAATGTAGCGACTACTACTTGCATAGCATAGGTCCAACTCCTCCCTAACAAGAGATTGTAGTCAAGAGATGCGTCGACCACTTCAACCTCGACATACACGGTTTTCCCTCCTAACTGCATGGAAAAAGAGGGGATAATGCCATGTGGTCGGAATGAACGACCATCGAAAGAGGTAAGAAGAGTAGGTGATGGAGACAAAATGGGCTGGCCAATGGCCTTCAAACACACCAAATACATTACACATGTTGAGGCACCCTCAGCAACCACCGTGCAGAAAATGTTCCGAGTAAAAGTTTTCATGGTGTAAGCCACGACTATATGGAATTCTACATGGTAAGGGAGATGAGGTTTCAAATCAATTGTATCAAGCATGATCGCACCCGGATTAAAAGTCTTGATGGATCCTAAAGTAGATAACAAATCCTTTCTCTGGGAAGGGAAGCTTTGGAGGACTTCCAAAGAAGACATCACACAAGGGTTTTGAAACAAATCCTCCAACATAGAGTAGTTCTAGGTGGCCCTTGCATTTGGGTTGTGAGAATCTTTCTTAAATGCACCTTTTGGGATGTGTGTCATGGTTTCTACCAATGTCTTCTAGATTTGGAGAGGAAGAGATGGGGTTTCAGCTTCTTTACCTTTCTCAAAGGTTCTTGGCTTGCTATAATCATGTGCTCTAGTCAATATATAGGCATTACCTTTCATCATATACACATTCGCATGCAAGATTGTTTGAAGACGGAGGCATTCCTTGGCTTCCCCCTTCCGTGCTTGTAGAGGCTTAAGTTAGATTTTGGCCATGTTGAAATGGGTTTGTTAACACAACAGGATTCTACTGTGACAATAAATTTTGGGCCTCTACAAGTTGAGGGCACTGGTGAGTCGGGTGGTATTCTTCACACAGATTACACAGATACTTCGTCTTCCTTTTTTCGGTGTTTCCCCTGCCAACATTATTAGTGGGTTTCCTATCCCCCTTACCCTTCTTACGTTGTTTTGTATTTCCATCAGGCTGTTGGGTGGCCATCGGATTTGTTGATTTCACACTATGTACATCCAACGTTTGGGTAGGGGGAGCAGCCGGAATAGTAGTCTGGTTGGCCGCTGTATGCTGGATAAACAATTGCTGCAATTGTTTCATTAGTTGTTCAGTGGGATTTGTTTGTGCTGAACCAACAATACCATTGGCATGTGGTCCAACTCTCTATCTGGTTTTATCAAGTATTGATCGTGGCACATCTGGAAAGATCTCGTATAGTAGATCAGACTGAGAATAGATTAGCTTAAGCTGTTGATCTCTCATGATTGCATATTCTTCGGAAATCACTCCCGACGTTGCGACATATTTGAATAACTGTGGGACCAAAGACTTAAGGAACCACTCAAGAAGGAATGCTGGTGGGACTGGCACCTTAATCAAACTCTTCTGACATCTCCCTTCTTGGATGTGATCATAGATATGGCTCGCTTTTATCTGTTCAAAATTGGCCATCGATTTTGTGCCAGCATCGTATCTCACTGGTAATTGGAAATGGTTTATAAAAGTCATTGCCAATTCATCGAAGGAAGAGTATCTTGAGCGGTCGAGCTCAATGTACCATTTCGCAGAACTCCCAATGAGAGTACATAGAAACAATCACAACTGTACGGAGTTGTCTTTCAATGAATTAGATGAGCACCAAAGGTGAAAAGTAGTCACGGGATCTCCTCGATCTTTGTTAGGCCTGGCTTCAAACTTTGGTATGTCCGAAGGCAAATTCGTCGGCATAGGGGGCCAATGCGGATTGTGATAGATAGGGCCATTCAACAACCTTGTTAAGTCTGGAAAATGCAAGGTTTCCAGGAAAGGTAGTTTGGGTTGTTGGTGATAACCATGGAAAAAGGGGCCTGGAGTTTGATTGGCACTAGGTTTCCAGGAAAAGTTGGGTTGGTGGCCTGAGTTATGGTAAAAACCATGGCCATGACCAACGTACCAATTTTTCATTTAAGGAGGCATCATCGGTTGATTCTCGAAGTAGGACATAGATGGTTGGGCGTGCATTACATTCAGAAGACTTTGGGAAGGGTTGCCCCATGCCGATCCCATGGGAATAGGTACTGCACCTTGCTCGGGGTTCCATCAGTTGTTAAAAGAGTTTCCCCCTTTCGAAATTCTTGATGAGGGAACTGATCCCTGCCAAGAATTCCAAGTTCTCGATGTGGAAGAGGTTCCTAGGTTTGCCCCCTGTGCAGGAATAGTACACCGCATAGGATTAGGTTGTTCGTAACTAGGGTTGCCCCCAGTTGGGAAAACAACTAATGAGAAATAGTTGTTACCAAACACATCGAAAAAAGAGAGAGGTGTCGA
>SNQJ01S0062240.1:0-13904 GCA_010110895.2 Picea sitchensis
GCTACCATCAGGAAGGAAGAGGCCTTCAAGAGGGAAAAAGATGACCCTCTAAGGAATATTGTGAAGAAGCATAAGGACCTGAAGGAATAATCTCGACTAGCAGTCAGAGGCATGGCACAAACGAAGCAGTAGTCCCAAAAGGTAACTAAAGTAGTTCCAGAGGTGGAAGCATCTAAGGTTGTCATGCAATAGTTCATTGTAGAGTGGAAGAATAGGCAATAGGCTTGAGTGGCTCAGGATGAGCCACATGTGAGTGTTGGGGGCCTGTTGGACGGGCATTTTTTGATGTAATTTTGGAGAAAAACCTAAGTATGAAGAAAGGGCACAGAAGGAAGAAAGTGCATAGAAGGTAAAAAGGGCTCAGAAGGACGAATAGTGTGTAGGAGGGAGCTAGCACACGGACATAAGGATAAAGCAAGAGAGTGAGAGAGGGAAGTGCAAAGGACAACAGTGCAACTTTCCAGAAATAGAAGAACAACAGAAAATTTGTATAAAGAGTGAGAAGTAGAAGAAGGAAAAAAACTAGTTAACTGAAGTTGGCCATGCCATGCATTGTAATGGCCTATTTTGGGTTAGATAAGAATAGGACTTTAAGCCCTAGATTTTGGGTATAAATATGTAATGGGTGGGGTGAAAAAAAAGGGATAGCGAGAGATAGAGAGAGAGAGAGCTAGTGGGCTAGAGAAAGTTTGTAGAATATGTAGAGGTTGAGATTATGTAAGAATCATGAATTTAATATTTTCATACGATGAATAAAGATAGAATTTGAGAGATAATCTTGCATCTTGTGTTCTTTACTTGTTTATGTGCATTTATGAATGATGGTGTTATATTTCAAAAAATAGATTTAGCGTATGGATTGATTAGGATGCAAGATTTATGAATGGATGTAATAATCAGAGGCACACGTAAGCTAGAATAAGGAACAATCATTAGTGCATCTACCTCCCTTTCCCTTACTGCTGCAAAAACCTGGTTCTTGCAGTCCCAATAGATACCTCAGGTGAGACTTCATTTGCATAAGCAGGTGATGCCAAAAGGGTCGGTGTCTTGAGGGTTTGTTGGTCACAGTTGAATCAAACCTTGGGTATTACAACCTGTGCGCAAACTAGTTTAAGCCGACACTCTTCATCTTACACTTCCTCCTAGTTTCTTGAATCTTCTTGGTCTTCTTCGTGATCATCTTCTTCTAGTACAAACTTTGCATGCCTTCTTCATGGATAAAATCTAACAAATGACCAATCTATTCTACTTGGCACATGTGAATAAAATACATGCTTACATTGACTTGGAAGGACATAGGGTTGATACCTAGTAGTATTGATTATTGTAAATCCATTATCATGATCAATAACAATGCTTTCATCACCTTATAGAAACAATTTGTAGCACCTTACCTTAAAGAGAACCACTTTGAAAATTTCCAAGTCTATATGCAATATGTCTTTCAAATAGCCATGGTATCTCAAATCAAACATGATTGGATGTTTGACACCTGGATGGGAAATATTAGTAACTTGGAAAATTGAAATTATCTTGCTATCACATGCTTTCTTCTTATCATCAAATTGTTTGGTGAGACATTTTATACTTCTACACCACATAGATTTATGATATTTCACTTGCATGCTTGATATGTTATAAATGCATTGTTAATCAAGGGACCAAAAAACAACTCATAAATGGGAAATAAAAACTAAAAATCGATGGGAAATGCTTACCTTTATATCTTTTGCACCATGTGCTAGATCGATTTCCTTTTGCATCAAATTTGTATCATTATCCACATAATCTCTTCTAATGAACTCCACCACCTCACTCCATGATAAACTATGGTTAATGTCATTACATCGTTCTATACATACCTTAATCTAGTTGAGATTATTTACAATGTATATATGCAATGCATCCCACTCTTGACTACCTAGATGGAGAAAGAAAAATTGATTTATGTATCGATCAAGCTTAACAATATCTATGAAAATATGGTAATTATGATAAAATCTACTACCTTTCACTTTTCTCCATCTACCTTTCCCCAACAACACCTCTCGTTCAAATTTGTTGGTGGAATTGACATACCAAAGGTGCTGCATTAATATCAAGTGTTGCTTGGGGTAAATACTCAATAATATACATCATGAACTGATATACCATATAACCTTCAACCATTGATCCCTATTGACATGATCTTTGTCTAAAATAATTCTTCAATGCCTTCAAGTGCCTCTCCACCAACCACATTGACTTATGTGTACAAGTCCACATATTTCAATCCCATCCACTAGGTGTATGACGTAATGTTCTTGTGCATTGAAAAAACTTGGAGGTAGATACTTTTTCATTTCGCACACTAGACGAGGAATTTCTCTCTTCTAATACTTGATATCTTCTTTATGGGTTTCTTGATATGACAACCACCTACAAGTGCAAGGAAACCACATGTTTCAACATCGTATTATACAATGCAAGTGAATCAAATGTCAACAAGTTTTGCTAGTAACGTTTCAATTACAACTTTTTACTTACCTCACATACATGTTGAGATAATGTATAACTTGCTTTATGTTATTGTCAAAGTTGTTTGGGAGAGCTAGAGATAGAACATGTTGTAACAAGGAAACATTATAGTTTAATTTTGATAAGAAACAAATATATATTATTAACAAATCATGTATGTATAATAAGATGATAACTATTAGGAAATGTCAAACCTTAACAAAGGTATGTTAATCATGAGTTTTTGCCTCACCAAAATCATCTTTCTTCATGATTATATTATTTATGTTTGAAGCAAAACTAGTGGGAAATTTAAGCATCCATATCTCTTTTACAACAATGCTCTCTTACTTTGTTAATAACCTTAGAAGTTTTGTTAGTTATCCATCACTATAATAATGAGTCAAATGTTTGGGGTGGCGGGTGTTGGGGGGGGGGGGTCATTTTTTATCCCGATGGAAATCAAGAAGTAAGCTTTGAATGGGGATTGGGTGAAGCAACCAATAACTATTACTGGCATTAAATTTGCATCAAGGGCTAAAGATTCTTGATTCAAGGTGCATAAGGGAGTTAATTGTCATTGGAGACTCGGTAATATTGATTATAATCATGCATTGTTTTTCTTCACAAGATGGTAATTTAGCAAGGCTCACTCGACAAAGATATAAAGAGGCAAATTGTTTCAACCAAATAAAGTTTTCCATGTTTTAAGAGAAAGGAATTGTTAAGTGGATCATTTGGCCAACAAAGCCTCATGTCTAGACTACAAAATTTTGAGGGTAAAAGGGGAGGTATCTTTCTATCGAATCCCTTAACTTGTTTTTTTAATGCTTAATCCAAAGTTTAACATGTTATCACATAACAAAGTCTAATGACACTTGAATTTAAACATGGGCAGATAAAGTTCGAAGAAAATTTCATCCTCTATACCATTCCACATTTCAACCATTATAGACAAGCAACTCTATCAAAATGATTTTATTGTGACCCTAGACAAAGGTGAGATAATGGAGTTTGTTCTAGGTCTAGGTGGTCATCTTTTCAAAGAATTTCCTCAAGTCATTTATAATTTCAAGGTGTTAATCTTGGAAGCATCCCCCATTATGTGCTCATTGATTTCTTAGTTAACTAGAAAGGTGAGTAGCTCTGGAAATTTCACATTATTATCTTGCTCTGTGTTCATGGGTTTCAAGTAGCAGGTGGTAATCCTAGAAGCATCCCCCAATCTGTGTTTAATGAATCCTTGGAAAGATTTCAGAGCTTGGCTAGTTGGAAAGGTGAGTATTATGTCAAATTCACATTTCCATCTAGTTCCTCTATCAATTTGGTAGTAGAAGTGTGGGTTGGAATAGGGGAATTGGCAGCAGACAGATCAAAGGGGGTATTTAATTGGGGGATTTTGGATAGTTTTCATTAGAGTTTTGATTGTATGGAGAGCCATAACCATCCAAGGTGATGGCCCATCTATGAAATTTTTGGCATTCGTCGTGCTGTATGAAGACAAGAAACCTTTATTACAGATAATATGATTCTCTATTTTCATCGCAACAGGGGAAATTCATACTCAAGAGGAGAATCGTAGAAGTGGGATGGTAGTGTTATGGAAACTTTGCTTCAATAAAAGAGACAAATTGAAAACTTATAGATTGAATGTTTTGTCTTGCATCAACATGTTTCTAATTTGAATAGGAGCCCACAGCCAGCCTCACCCAATTACAACATGTCTATTGGTTCAGGTGTAGATAAAAACAATGAGGAAGAATTTGTTCTACAGATGCCTAGAGAAGTGAATGACATGGGCTAGGATCCTCAACCTTCACTTCTTGAGAAAGAGGGAGCCTACAATAGGAATGCCCTTAATTAATTCTAGGTTGTATTATGTTTTGTAAAGCTAGTCCTTTTTAGGTGTCTTTTTCATGATTTATACTATTATAAACTTTTTGGCATCCTCTATGAAGGATAGTGTTATCTTTTCTATAGTTATTTTGCAAGTTTTTAGACAAATCTTGAACTACAGACCATTGGACAATCCCCTTTTTTTATTATTATGTCATCCTGTGACGCTTCGACAATTTCTAATTTAAAAACTAACGATTATTGTTAAAAAAAAAAAATAGTGATTCAAATGTTGCATTACTTTGGTTTCCTCTATGTCACTAATAACTTTAGCAATTTTGTCTTTGTTATTCAATCCATATAGAAATTTCCATGAGCATTATGTGACATTCTTTCCAATGTGCATTGTGTCAAACAAATGAACTACTTGTAGGTGCTCATAGTAAGGCAACCGACTAAATTGGGTGGAGTATCATTTAATACCTCATGGAAGCCCTCCATGTTGACCTTTGGGAAACATAAATGGAAATAGATTTTTTATTACAATAAATAAAAACAAGTTAATAAAAAAATAAAAAGTTACAAATGTGGATGTAACTAAAACCAATTGCTTACTAAAAGTATTCTCATAGGCCTTTTTCTAGAGTTGAGGCGTCACTCTTCATGTTTTTTTGCCAGCCTCTCCCTACCCATTAAAGAGATTTTTTTTGTAGTTGGATACCTATGGTTTCTAGGGAGGAAATGTATGTCCTCGTTATACACCTCCTTTTATAAAAAAATTGAACGTTTAGATATTGTTTTGAGACCACATACTAGACATGCATATTTACCCTTCATTTGAAGACCCGCAAGATATAGAATAATGTTAATAGAATACCAAAATCTTTAAAAATATATATGAAATAATAGAGGATATATAGAGTATATTGCACTTTACATACCACAAAAATGTGTTAGCTCGAGGGTATCATGAATTTTCCATTTAAGTATTCCATGGAATTGAAATTGTTTTTGGCTTATTAGTTTGGGGATGTCGTACACATTGATATTGCCCCATAATTTTAAAATTTCTTCAAGAAGATGCTCAAGATGTACATCCATATCTCTAACTTAGTACTTAACTGGTTATTTGAAAACACAAATAATTAATTCCTTGTACATATAAAACATGTAACAAAAATTAAAAAATGAATTATTATGTTGTAAACATTCTTAAAAATAAATGCCTAAAACAATTAATGCCAACATTGCATGCTCCCTCTTTATTGACTTCCAAGGATGAAGGTTATTATTTATAGCAAAAACTAGCCAAATTGAGTAAATGGATCTTAGCTCTCCAAATGGATTGACACTATTAATTGGCATTAAAATTCTAACAGTGTGTGGTTCTTCTTTAAAAACGGGCCATCTTTCCTCAATGTCCCTAAATGAATAACCATTTCTAGGCATTCACATAACACCATCTTCACTTCTCTTTCGTGCATGATAATCCATAAATTGTGTTAAGTTTTTGTACCCAAACAATCATTCAAAACATGGAATTATGGGGATATTATTAAGAAATTTGTCGAACACCTTATTTGTTGCCTAATCGATTTGCTACTAATTGCACATTCAAGGCATCCCAACTTTGTTTTATGTTGTCCATAATATATAATATGATCATTAGAACATACATCAATTGTTTGATACTCCATTCCCATATCTTTCATAAGGGCACACAATTATAAGTATGTGTGAGGTAAAATATTTGATGATGGTGGCAGAATATTACCTAACGATCTATAGTAAAAATTAAATTAATGCATTAAAAAGTGGATATTACATCCTATGTATTACAATCACGAAAAATAGACAAAAACTTGTATCTATATAAAGAATCAGCTTTCATACCTTACAATTTGTGTCATACATGTGTTTGCAATACCATTCCATACCTTCAAGTTGGCCCACAACAAAATAGCAGAGAGAAGTCTTTGAGACTTTGTATGTGGGTTTTTGTGCCTTATCAATAAGGGGTACATCATGAATATCATCATAGATCTCATCCATGGGAATGTTCTCATCCATGGAAACAAAGGTGTCATGGATTGGCCTATTTAGCCCTTCATTCTCAATAATATCAATATCACTTCCTTCCATCGGATCAACCTCAATTATATAACCCTCGCCATATCTACTAGAAATTGCAACATTAGGAATTCCAAGCTTGGGCACTTTTGCCTTTGTAATTATCAATAAATAAATAAATATAATTAGTATCAAAATATTAAAACATTTGAACGTTAAAAAAAATAATAATAATAAAAAATAAAAATAAAAAAACATGCTTTCTTTGTCTTACCAAGGGATAACATCATGTTCCTCCCTCTAGGTGCCATTTTGTAAGCAATGTTTTTTATCTATTGGCCTATTAATTCTTTTTCTTTTTATGCCTTTGCAATTCATGCAATGGAAATAACATTTCCCATAACAAGAAGTTTGGGGTCATTCATAAATGGTTTTTTTATGATTGTTTGTATGCCTAAACCAATCATATTTATCAATATTAATATCCACGGTGAGATCCAAAGCTTTTTTTATTAATTCATCCATATAAGCCAACCAATTGCATGCACCAATTCTTGAGTTAGGGTTATTTGACATTGTTTTCTATTTCAACAACATATTCAACCCAGACATTAGTACAACAAGCATATAACCAAAGAATTTCACATATAAAGAATTTAAATGGTATTTACAAATTTTAACCAAATAAAATTTTGAATGTTGGGAGAATAATGAGTTTAACAATGTAGTAAAAGTAGAAAATTTTTGCCACTCCTAATATGTCACCTAATCCCAACTCTTCAAACAAAAAATATGGTTGTTTTAGTGAAACTACCTTTTAAAATACATAAAAAGTCTATATCATAAATGTTGAAAGCATAAAATACACGTTGGTTTTAATCCCGAGATTTTTTTATCAGACACGTCATTTAAACATCAAGTAATTGGCATTATCTCACTATGGATTATTTAGGCTTTGACAAATATGAATATACACAAGGTGCATCGTCTATTCAACACCAATGGTGTTGGTTAATTGACATTACTATTAGCATGTCGATTAAGGGACATTTATTAGGGACAAAAGACCCAAGAGAGAAAATTTTCATTAAATTTCATTGATTTGTGACGTTAAAATTGATTTTTTCTTTAAACATGGACCAAAATGTCATATTTTGACCCCATATCTAGTAGTGTGTAATGCCCAAGGAGTCATGGAGAAATTTAGCTTAAAAAACACCAGACCTTATAAATACTTAAATTCTTTTGATTCACAGAAGATGCCCTATATCGGAATGATTAAAGATTTAGTGGTAGAACTTGTCCAAATACCCTAAAATCATGTAATGATGGATGTAATAGTGGAAAATGTTCCTCCCACTTATGGTATATTGTTGTCACATAGTTGGGGGGGATATTCAGTTGGATTTGTCCTACCATGGTCTTAGTATTTAGGGAAAGAACATGTACATTCTATAGGGAACTTAAAATGACCTCTACTCTGAGTGATCCTACTAATCCTACAAATTATCCCTTTTATACAGATGATGAAATGGGTGAATGTGTTATGAGTTAAATTCTAAGCTTGGGGAAATTTCTAATGATTTGATGAATGAGGATGAGAATATTGACTTGATAGGTTTATGGAATATGAGTTTTGATGGAGCCTAATCTAAGGATGGTTCAAGGGGCAAGTGTTTTTTCTCATTTATCCTATTAGTACTAACCATCCCTTCTCTTCCATATCAGAGTTTGAATGTACCAACAATGTCGCTGAGTATGAAGCCTTGGCGTTGGGCATTGAAATTGTTATAAAAATGAGAATTAAAATGTTGAATATTGTGGGTGATTCTAAGCTAGTGGCCAACTAGGTGAAAAATCAATACCAAGCCAATAATCCAGGATTGGGGTAGTATAGAAACCAAGTCTAGAATTTGTTTAATCATTTTTCGATGCTATCAATTTGTTCAATGTCCCTTGTGTTGACAATCATGGCGTGGATGCTCTAGTTGTTTTTGAATCAATATTTATGTCACCTATCATTGACCACTTAAAATATTGTATACATGTGATGCATGGACCCTCAATTCGAGATAATATTAACCATTGTCAAGTTTTTGAAGATGACAAGTAGATAAATTAGTTAATGCTTTGATAGATGAGTTTTATGGGATAGAAACAGATGTCAATCCAATTGATAGAGACATGCCCAATGACAAACTCTTCCTCAATACAATTGCTGGTCAGTTGCTTGTCCAACTCAAAACTATTGCTCTCCCTAGAGGTGTGGTATCCTTGGAGAGGCTCTTTGACCTTAATTATATACATGCTAAGCCATCCATCCAACCTCGAAGATCTGAAGTGGAAGATGTGAACCTTGGAACTAGGGTTAATTCGAAATATGTAAATTTGTCCACATCATTATCACCTCAAGAAAAATGAATGTATGTTGATCTATTCAAAGAATTCAAGAATGTGTTTGCTCATAGGTATGAAGATTTGAAAACTTATGATACCTCGATATTCTATCATAAGATTCCCATCATACCTTATGTCAAGACTTTTAGATAAAAGCACATGCAGGTTAATTATGTTTTCAGATTGTTATTAAGAGTGAATTTAAAAGTCTCTTGGATGCTAATAATTATCCTTGTTATATATTCTGATTGGGTTGCAAGTATGGTGCCCATAAGAAAGAAGAATGGGGATATTAGGCTATGTGGATTTTGGGAATCTCAATAGATCATCATTGAAGGATAACTACCCACTCCCTGTAACATCCCCACTATAATCCACGGCTTAAGTAATGCATAATGTAGATATGAATGTAGCTATGGCCAAGCGATGTAATANCAAGAAAAATGAAAGGATGTTGATCTATTCAAAGAATTCAAGAATGTGTTTGCTCATAGGTATGAAGATTTGAAAACTTATGATACCTCGATATTCTATCATAAGATTCCCATCATACCTTATGTCAAGACTTTTAGATAAAATCACATGCAGGTTAATTATGTTTTCAGATTGTTATTAAGAGTGAATTTAAAAGTCTCTTGGATGCTAATAATTATCCTTGTTATATATTCTGATTGGGTTGCAAGTATGGTGCCCATAAGAAAGAAGAATGGGGAGATTAGGCTATGTGGATTTTGGGAATCTCAATAGATCATCATTGAAGGATAACTACCCACTCCCTGTAACATCCCCACTATAATCCACGGCTTAAGTAATGCATAATGTAGATATGAATGTAGCTATGGCCAAGCGATGTAATATGTGAAATGTATTTTCTAAATTTTAGTAAATAAAATGTGATGCATGTTGTTGAGGGACATGGATAGAGATGGGGGTTGATTTTTCCACAAGAGAAGAGAGTGTCTAAGAGGGTTCCTAGGGGGGAATGATTTATGGGTATTAATCTAAACCCAATTTTTTGAATTTAATTATCATTAGGGATAACTTTAATTTTTGTTTGAGTGTATGAGAGCCCAATCATTGAATACATGTCAAAGGGTGGGTGTGAGAGTCACATCCCATAGTTATTGGAGATCATGGGGTTGAAGTACAATCAACAATGGCTAGAATGAGAAGTCAACTGTATTTGGAAAATAGAGGAAATTCGTATGGGGAGAATAGGCAGTTTTCACATTCAGTCTTTGCATGAACAACAAGCAGAGAGCGGGGGAAAAGAGCACATGAGCTACAGCAAGAAGGTTGTGTGAATTTTGGAGCATGATGAATAATTTTTGGAGTGTTTTTGGAGAATTTTGGAGTTGAAGATTGAAGATCCAGGTTATCAGGCTTGAAGAATGAACTCTTGTGGGAGTTGCACTATAACAACAAGTGTTGTTGTTGTTGCCAACAATTTTCTTGGCAATGAGCTCCCTTGAGTTCCCAGTAGAGAGATTCTCGGTTACCAATGGAAAAGAGACCATAAATTAATGGAATGCCCGATGGACTGCAAGATTTGAAGGGGTATATTCATTGGGTTGGGTAGGTCAAGAGGAAGAAAGTTGGAGGAAATTAGGGATAGTTGCATGAGAATACTAGTGGGTTGCAAGATAGTGAGTTGTGAGCAAACTGTGAGAGGTACCCTTTTTTGTGGATTGCTAGCCCCAACTCGAGGGTGACTTGCTATTGAGATTTGGAACAACAAATCTATCGTTGGGTGGAACGTCTTCCCCAAGTAGCTGGTTGCACACATGTTTTAAAAAGATAAGTTTTTATCTATTTTATGAGTTTTCTTATGAGTCTTATGGCTATGAATGTTACCCTGTGTATGAGAATGGTTTTATGTGTTGTTTTGAATGATCTATTAGCTGCACTCATTTTCATTTAGAATGTTGTAGGTGCATTTAATTTTGGGTATTAGAATCTACTTAGATCTGTTTATAATTGTAGTTGGTAAGCTACATGAAATTAGCTAATAGGAAAATTTTAAATTTAAGTGTATTTTGCATAGTAATGGTCCTCGATTAAATTGGGGGATGTTACAGATTGGTATTTAAGCCATATGTTCAACACCGAGTCTGCATGGGCCAGAATCAACACACAAAAGCTAATTTGTAGATTTAAAGCTCAAGGGATGTCTACAAATTTATTTGGTAAATTACTCCAGTGAAATTGGGGGAAAGTTCATGAGTAAATTGAGCTTAAGGGTTAAAATATCCAATTTTAACCTCTGAATGAGTGTTTTGGACCTATAATTGGTCTAATTTGGGACACTACAGAGTAGCCCGAGGTGAAATTGGGAAAAAGCCACAATTTCTAAAGTGAAATTCATTGAGAATTCAACGTGGGAGTGTCGAATTTCGGGTGTAGGGGTAGAATTGACATGCATAGGGACAAAATTGGCCATGAGAAGTTAATTACAAAGTTTCATGGCAGCCGTGACAAAAATTTCAAAATTAGGCATTTTTCAAAATTTGGGAAATTATGAATTTTGGGACCCAAATTTTATGTACCATCACATCGATGTGATGTGGAGGCCACATGGAAAATGAGGTGGCGATGACGTGGTAGTGGTGACATGAAATACCACGGTGGAAGGTCTATGGTGGTAATTTGGTGGCACAATGGTAGGCCATTGTGGCAAGGCTACCAGTGGAGCAATAGTCTGATACCACAAGTGGTATCGAAGCTGGGCAGTAAATGGTATTGCATGGTTTGCATGGCTATTTTGGAAACATTCTTGGTGATGCAAAACCAATAGGAATGCACCACATTTCACAGGTGGTTTTTGGTATCACATCGCAAAGGGCCATTAACCCTCTAGAAATTTGGTGATGTGATATCAACCTCGACCATTGATCAACCTCTAACCTCCACCGTTAGATCTGGGGCGTGGGCAAGTTTCACGTTGGAGGTAAAGGCTCGGGATGGGACCCTCCCATCACTGTGACCAATGGGGAAATGCTAGAGGTAAGGTATGGATGGGACCTATCAATGACATGGGCCACTATAGTACTTCCATGTGGTAGCCGGTACGAGTGGGGTCATGTCATGTTAAACAAATTATTGTATTTTATTTTATTTATACATTAAAGTGCAAACGTAAGTGTAAAAGGTAAGATAGAAGAGAGAGGTAAGGAAAGAGATAAAGAGGAATATGATGGAGGCTAATGGGGTAGGGATAGAGTGACCAAGGGGTTGATGCGGCATCACTACAAGGTGCCATGTGGACCAGAACGCCATAACAACAATTTTGTCAACATTAATTAGTCAATTTGTCATAAAAACATAGTGCTTTTGCATGTCATAATCTTGCACGGCATTTTTTAGGTCCTAAACAATGTTTTTAGGCAATCAAATTTTACATGAAGAGGGTGTACATAGGTACATCCACAACTCAAATAATAGATCTTGAGGAGAGCTTTCCAATGAGTTGTTTTTTGCGCAAAATAGAGCTCATATGAAGAAGTTGCAACCTAAACAATACAATGTATATTTTAGGTACTAGATTACTTCCATAGGGCATAACTCTTTGTTCATAAGTGAGTTTGGGGCACAGGATTAGCCTATGGAAAGTGAATGGACCATAGAAGGCATCCATGGAGCCAGATTTGAAATCTAGGTACATGAAAATGTGTAAGAAGAAAAAGAAGACACTTGTAGCATAAAGGGTTAAAAAGGGGAAACCGATCAAAACTTTTGAAGACCATAACTTTATGCTCGGAAGTCATAATTGGGAAAACAAATAGTCGATGGAAAGGTATTAAGGAGGAGAATCCATCTATTAACCCAGAAAATTGATCTGAGTGGTAAATTTTATATTCAACTCAAAAGAATATGACTAGAGGAATCAAAGAGCAAAACAATTTATGCATTATTTTCCAGAGTTGTGTATGTATATATTTTTGTCTAACAAAAATTTCTTTACATGCACATTTTCTTTTATAATTTAGTGGTACAGGAAGGTAGTTTGGGTCTTGTATGAGAACCAAAACCATGTAATATGCCCAAGGGTCCTATAGTCATAAAGAGGAATTCATAGGGCTACATGTCAGCATGGGAAATGTTGAGATAGAGTCCAATGGAAGAAGAGACAGGAAATAGCTTGTAACTATGAAAAGCCTCGAGAGAGAAGTGAAAATTTATAGGGAATATAATGAGAATATTATGAAATCTCGAGATGAGATACTTCATAGTTTGAATATTCTATAGAGTCAAGCCAATAAAGACTATGGCACAAAGCAAGCAAATAGTGCTAAACATGTGACAACATCTAGATCCCATAGGATAAGGGATGGGAATGGGAATGATAAGTATTCAAGGAGGATGAGTAGGCACCATCATTCCCCAGAGAAATCCACTCAGAGAGCTCATGCAAGTTCAGGTCCAGGGAGCATCCCAAGTGTGTTTCCTATCAGTAGATAGAGGAGAAGGCCTGAGGGATACATCTTGCAAGATGAACTCAAGAAAAACAAGCTACCAACTTTCAATGGCGAGCATAGGAAGGGAGAAGAGGTCGAGGCCTGGTTGTTGGAAATGAAGAAATATTTATGGTTTCATGACTATCCCTCAAGGGTAGAAACAAGAATTGAAACCTACCACTTGCAAGGAAAGGAAGCCATGTGGTGGGATCAACTTAAGCAAGACAAACACCTTAATGAGAAGAAAATATCATGGAGGTGGTTCAAAGGATATTTCCAAGAGAAATATTTTTCTAATCATTACTATGAGAGGAAGATGAAAGAGTTCTTTGAACTCAAATTGGGAAGCATGACAATGGATGAGTATGAGAAGAGGTGTATGTGGACTTCATAAAGGATGAGAAGGTCAAAATCCAAAGGTTTCTGAGTGGGTTACCCTTTTTCTACAATGACAAGTTACAATATGATGACCCTAGGACTTTGGAAGAGGCTATAAGGAGAGAATCATATCTATGAGAAAAGCAGAGGAAGGTAAGTTTTCTAAAAAGATTGGAATGACAAGATGAAGTGTAAAAAGGAGCAAAGTCAGAAAGGTTTTAAGCCAACCTTTTTCAAGAACAACTCGCAAGCAAATCAATGGGGATAATC
>SNQJ01S0062240.1:15448-33052 GCA_010110895.2 Picea sitchensis
AAAGATGGTGACTTTTTAAAAGTTAAACCCGAAGATAGAAAGGATGCCAGGTAGTGATTTACTGACTGAAAATATAGAGGTTAAACAATTCAAAACTGACTCTTGTAGATACTTTCGGGGATAATTTACTTTGACTGACTGTTTTTAGATGGGGTGAATCATTTAAATTGTCTTAATTTTTTCAGAGATTATCAAACCAAGAAAAAACTCTGTTATCAATCAGTTCAGTTAATATTGCAGTTTGAATGGCGTTACCTCAATTTTCTTTAACAGTTCTTTATAACATGTCTTTTGAGAAATCTCATCTTTACCTTTTCATTTTACTTTCTTTGCACAATATGAAATTACTTTAGGTATCACCTGTTTATGCTGATTTATTTCCGACACCGACTTTCAGTTTACTCCTCCTGTTTGTTTCGTATGAAGCTAGAATCATGTAAGAGACAAATACAAATCTTATCCGAAATGTGTCGAAAGTTTATGAACGAAAAAAAACAGAAAATCAAAAGTAATGTTTAAATGAAAATACATATATGTACATAAAATATATATAATAAATGATTTTTTTTTTTGAATCTGACGACTGTTACGTCATGTAATGCTTTAGATACCGCCCGTTGACAGGGACGTTGAAGACTTCTTTGTCTATATTTTCCAGTAGGAAATAATTTTTTCCTTCTGGAGCTGAGACCCTGAATGGTCCATACCAGCGGTGGTCGAATTTACTATGCTTCGCTGCTTCCTCCTTTCTTGCATCCCATCTTAGCACTAAATCACCTGGAAGGAATTCTCTGTCCTTTGCTTTGAGGTCGAACAATGCTTTCATGTCATCTTGGTACTTCTGCATCTTTTCATCAACTTCGAATCTATGCTGTTGGACCTCAATCAACTGATTAATTCTCTTGGTTACAGGATTGGGTTCTTCGTTTTGATCTTGCCATAACTTCATCACTGGTAGCACTAGGTTTATAGGTAGAACAACATCTGTCCCATAGACCATTTGAAAAGGCGAAACGCCGATAGACCTTTTAGTGCTTATGCGGTTTTCCCACAATGCGTATTTCAAGTGTACATGCCAAGACCTTTTATTTTCATCCAATACTTTCTTGATTATATTTACCAGGCTCTTGTTAGATGACTCGACCAATCTATTCCCCTGGGGGTAATATGTTGTGGAATGGACAAGAATGATGTTATAACTTTGACATAAGCTGATCATAGCCATAGATTTAAAGGCTTGGTCATTGTCAGTAACTACCTTTCGGGGACAACCGAATCTTTACAAAATATTGTCTTCCAAGAAATCGATTACCACCGAGTCTGTTGCCCTTCTAGTTGGAATGGCTTCCACCCACTTAGTAAAATAATCTGTAGCTGTTAAGATCCACTTGTGTTGAGCACTGGAATGGGGATTAATCTCACCTATGAAGTCTAGACCCCATTTCTGAAATGGGGCTTCAACTTTGACTGGAACTAGAGGCAGTGCAGGGAGCTTCTGTTTACCTGCGAATAGTTGACAAGGGTTGCAGGCACGCACTTTGGCATTGACGTCTGAAAAGAGTTTTGGCCAGTAGTACCCAGCCCTCAAGATCTTGTAAGCTGTATCTCTCCATGCGTGATGCCCCCCACAGACTCCTTCATGAAATTCATCTATAAGCCGCTGAGTTTTTGATTCAACTAAACAGACTAACAAGAAATCGAGTGGGTCTTTCCAATATAGCTGATTTTCGGCGATACAATATTTAACTGCATGGAGTTTTAAAGTTCTGGCTTTAGATGGTGATAGTTCATTTGGGCATTTTAGAGTTAGTAGGTATGACACTATGTCTTTGTACTAGCCCAATGATAAGAAATTCTCTTCAATTTGGTTTGGACTTGTTTCTTCATCCAGCTCATTTAGGTCTGTGTCTTTGTCACCTTCCTGTAGGCAATTGATATCAAGGGCTCTGAAATTTGACTCGGCTAAGAGTTTGGCTAGGCCTTGCCCCTTTATCAATTTGGTCGGTTTAACTTCCAGATCGAATTCTTGGATTTTAGCGAGCCATCACCCTCTTCTTCCGTCACTGTCTGGCTATACCAATATATCTTTCACATAACTAGTAGGCACGTACGCGATTATCTTTGAATGTAGTACATAAGTTCTGAATGCCTTTAATGCTTTTACCATTGCGTACACCTGTTTTTCTATTATGTCATACTTCAGTTTTGCGTCTCTAAGGCTCTTGCTAAAAAACGCGATTGGTTGTTCGAATCCCTCTTCATTCTTTTGTAGGAGCACCATGACGATAGTATGTTCAGAGGCAAATGAGAAGATAAGAAAATCTTTCAGATAGTCTAGGCTTACTAACACAGGTGCCTCTCTTATGAATTTCTTAATATGCGCGAACGATGCTCTGGCCTTGGTTGTCCAATTTACTCCGCTGTCCTTCTTCAACATCCCTATGATCAATTTGACAATCTCAGTGAAATTGGGGATAAACCTTCGTAAAAAAATTATTCTTCCTAAGAAAGATTGAATCTCTTTTACATTTCTGGGAATATTTATAGTATCTATTGCTTCAATCCTCTTAGGATCAATCCTGATTCCATCCCTAGATATGATATGGCCCAAAAGCTTACCTTCCCGCATAGCGAAATGTGATTTCTTTGGGTTCAAAGATAGACCAAACATGCGACATTTTTCGAAAGTCTGTTTAAAATGGATCAAGTGTTCTTCATCGGTTTTAGAGAAAACCGTCAAATCGTCGAGGTAAATGACTACAAACTTGTCCCTTTCTCCTATGAAAGCGATGTCCATAGCGCGCTGGAATGTGGCCCCTGCATTCATCAAACCAAAAGGCATTTTTTCATACATAAACGTACCCCATGGTGTGGTGAAAGCAATTTTTTCCCTGTCTTGTTCATTCATGGCGATTTGATTATAACCAGAGAACCCATCTATCATAGACATTCGGTTTGCTCCAACAACTTTTTCTAACACACGGTCCATTTTGGGCAGCGGATAATTGTCCTTGAGAGACGACTTATTTAAGTTTCGGAAATCCACACACAGTCTGATTTCCCCACTCTTTTTCTTGACTAGGACTAGGTTTGCTACCCATTCCGAGTATCTCAGAGGTACGATTATTTTCACGTCTAAAAGTTTCTTAACTTCTTTTTCGATCACCGGTAACAAAATGGGGTTAATTTGCCTAAGCTTTTGCCTAAACGGTTTGACCCCAGGCTTCAAAGGTATCTTGTGATCAATTATGGAAGTGTCATACGTTCTTAACTCATCATAAGACCAGGTGAAAACATCTTTATACTATCTGAGTATGTCTTTATACTTATCTTTTACTTTGGGAGGGAGGAACTTGGATATTTTTACCACCCTGGATTCTTTTTCAGTTCCTATATCACAGTCCTCCACTTCTTCTGGCTGGGGCTGCAAAGTGGATTTCACAGGTACGTCGTTCTGATCAAAAAGTCTTTCTAAAGGAATCAAGCCTTTCAGAATCTGGTTGTTTTTAAGGACCAACATATGATGATCCGCAATTTTTTCTAGGAAGGTTTCAGGATCTTCCCCCTCTTGCATGATCCACATTGGGTCGTTTTGATTTTCTTGGTCTACATGAGTTTCGGAGAATTCCCCCACTGCTGCAATAAATTTCTTAATTTGTTCGTCATCCTCAAAGACCTGCCACTGCCAGATATTGTCTGGTATAAAGCGTTTGTATCTGATTTCAATGTGATACTTCAATTTGAAAGTCGTGGGAGGAGAGAAGGTTGAAGCTGCTTTTGCCAATGCATCAACATGTAAATTCTCTACGCGAGGGATAAAATGGACATTCACGGATGAGAAAAAGTTTTCCATGAGATCCCAAGCACAATTTCTGTATGTTCTTAATCTGGGATGCTTGGCTAGGTACTGTCAGTTTATTTGTTTGACTATTAACTCTACATCACCACATACCTCCAAGTTACTTATATTTAGCTTCTTGGCAGCCTCTAATCCTAAGATCAACGCTTCATATTCACATACGTTGTTAGTGTAATCTATATCCCACTGTAGTCGGTAGGAAAAAGGAACAACGAACTTACCTTCGGGAGCCACTAAAAGCACCCCATCACCCACCCCTTCAGAAGATGAAGCATTGTCAAGATACATTTTCTAGACACCAGTGTTACACAGATCTTCTGTCATGTAATCTGACTCTTCTCGCTCTATATCGTTTTCTCCCGGACAACCATCTAAACCATCAACAAAAGACAAGATACAATTTCCCAGATCTTGGTCCGCAATGCAAATAGGGAAATTGTTTGGGTTTTGAGGGTCACTCACTGTATATGCTAATCTCATTTCTCTGTACAACTGAGTGAACTGACCACCAAAAACAAGAATTGTGGAAAATGTCATGTCCAATTGAAGAGAACCCCCCAACTTGGCTCCCCATGACCTAGATAACAGCAAGCCATACTTAGGGGGAATATCTGCGATAACCACATCCATCAGGATACTATTAACCGGGACCTGCGCCAGGGTAAATACCAGATCTTTTATCATCCCCATACAATTAACCCTTCTTGAGTCAAAAGAGTACAAATATCCATAAGTTCTGGTGATCTGGAGACCCAACTTGTCCATAATAATCTTAGGCATAACATTATGGGAGGCTCCAGAGTCTAACATGCAATTATGTAGCAACTGATCATACACATTCAGAGTGATATAAAAGGGAGAAATGGTGTCTTTGGTCCCTTCAAAATGGGGACCAAAGGTGATGTTAGGTTTGTCATCTTTGAGGTTTAAAACATTAGACTGACATTCTAGCTCAGAGACACCCATCGCTTTGGTAATCTGCTTCCGATAAACGGGTTTTTTTGCAAATTCTACCAAAGGGATTGGTATCTTAATTTTATTTATCTCATTTTCAAAACTAAAAGCTCCGCTCACCTTGTCTATTTATTTGGTCAAGACTTCCGAATCCTTCCTTTCCGACTTATTTTTCTGGACCGCTTTATCACTCATGGTCCTGGTTGAAGACGTAACTTTATTTACTGGTTCAGTTCCTTGTGTTTGGGTTTCAAATTTTTCCACTTCAGACCCTTGTGTGCTTGCTACTTTAGTTTTGTTGTTGGGTAATAAGGTCTCTTCCGAAGGAGGCTCATAAGCTTGACCTCTTTGGAGGATTTTCTTGGGTTGAGTAGTTGAGGTGGGCTTACTCTTAGATCTTAATTTGTACTTTGGTTGAAACTCAACCATTATCATCTCAGTTTTTGGTTGAGATTCAAAGAGATCAGTGTGATCACCTTCTTCACCCTTATTCGACGGTTGTGGCATGTTTAGAGATTTTTCATAGTCTTCTCGAGTCATATATGGTTGAGTGCAGTCATCACCGAAGTTTGTGACATCATTATCCGAATCTCCGAAGTCTTGAAAATCGTTCGCTCCTATGAAATTTTTGTTCTTTAAGGGAGCTTGTATTTTTTGAGCTTCATTTTTTATTTGTCTTTGTTGGTTCGGGGGGTTGGGGTTCCTCTTGAAATCCTTTTTGGGGAAAGAGTCATCTTTGGCATGTTCGAGCTCCATTCTAGATATTTTATTTGACAGTTCTTTAATTACTCTGGCCATATCGTCCACCCTATCGTCTGCGGATGTATTAGACCCTGAGGGACCTGCTTGTTCTCTAAAGTGTTTGGTCTCTTGGTTTCCAGTTTCTAGTTTAGCTTTAAGCTTACCCACAACCATCATATTAGACTCTATTTCTATTGCATCATCCTGCATTTGGTTTAGGGTGGCTCCCCTTCTTTCTCGCAAAAGGAGTGCAAAATCCGGTTCGAAAGCCCCGACGAAAGTTACTTTAGCCTCAGGTTGGGACGGTTTAACCTCGGCTGGGATTTTATTATAAAATTTGTTGAATCTCTGAATAAATTCCATGACTGTTTCTGAGTTCTTTTTCCTTAAAGACCCAAATTAAGTTAGATAATATAGATGGTCTTTTCTCTCACCCCATTGTCTGAGGAAAGCATCTTCCAAAGAATCATAAGACAAGATAAATGCTGCAGGTAGGCTATGAAACCAAGTTCAGACCTGACCTTCGAAGGTTTGGACAAGAAGTCTCAAATATACGTCCTCATGTTCGATACCTAGAATGTCAACGAATTGATCAAAGAAATTAATATGTTCTGCCGTGGTCAGATCCCCTTCCCCGGTAAATTTTGGTAATTTTTTTATGTAATTTTCGGGAAGGTCGTGTAGAGGGATGGGCAATACTAAGGGAGCATATCTGGCTGCAACTTTCGCAAACACTCTGGGAGGGGGAGCAGGCCCTTGGCCTCCAGCTCCTCCTCCTCCTCCTTCGATAAACCCTCCACCTCCTCCTACAAACTCTCCACCTCCTCTTCCGGCAGCTGCCATCGCTATTTGTGGAAAGTTATAAAGGGGGTTTTGGAAAATTAAAAGTGACTCTTTGTTCTCTTCACAAAGAGGAAAATACGATGAGGAAATATAAGGGACGTGAGGACTCGGTTCCTCGTATTTGCAAGAGATGAAATCAGGAGAACCGACGGATGTGGAAACCGAGTGTGTAAGACACTCTTCAGAATTTGTTGAAGTCGGGAAATTCAACTGAAGGAAAGATGGTATGTCAAATGCCGATGAAATATCAAGAGGGCCCTTTCCTTTGTGTACTAAGGGGATAGTCAGATGAATCTCACTCCTAACTTCAGAGCAGTTTGGCGTTGAAACTTTAGTATCAAACAGAGGACTGAGTGAAGTCGAGGGTTCAGAAGAACTCTTAGTCTTCAGTGGTGGGGTTTTAAGTTTGTAAACTGCAGCGGTTGGCTTAAGAGAGCCTCTCGCCTTTACAATCTTTTCAGGATCGGTAACGGGCATAATCTGCTTACCATCTTGGTTTTGTCTGCTATTCCTTCGACCGGATGCCAGTTTATTATTTGTGGAGTCACCAAGTGAAAGATTATGAAGCCTTAAAAGGTGTGTACTCTTTGTTCACTATCAAAGGGTAACACTTTCAACGAAAAACAAATGTCGTTTKCCCAGGGAAAAAGATTTYGTAACTTCGGTCCTCGACAACGKCGCCAGAAAGATGTTGTTCCAAAGTCTGTACTTAAGGCTTAGAAGTACAGTGTCTAGGCATCCAAAAGTGGGTAAAAGGTGGAGAAGGGAGAAACGTCAACCTTCGRMAAAGGAAACTAGGGAAGATTTCTACGTTGGCGTTGTCTAGCTTCCAACTGTTCCTGGATAGTTATATCTTGTTCAATGGCTGCCCATGAACGTTCAAGTTTGACCTGGTTAGTAGCTCCTTTAAGAATAGTGTAAAAAAGGTTTAAAGCAATGTGTGTTTGGTTATATAATCCAGGTTCGATATTGGGTTATGTTGGCACAGGGAAGGTCATGGAGGAACAATAAAAGTAGAAAAAACTTCAGAGAGAGATTAAATGCTGTCTCAATTTGGTCGTATAAAAGAGAATTTACGGTTTCAGGAATAAAATAGGGATGCAAATCAAAGGCTCTTTCTCGTAACTATATTATATTTTAATAAAAGGTATGAGGTGGGAGAAAAACATTTAGCTGTCTATGGTGTAAGTATCCTATTGGGGGAGAATCACACGTATAAACAGAAGAGGAAAATTGTAAGGAAATAACCGACGTAGCAGAGAATATGTGTAGAATTTTGAAAATGTGGACTGGTCTTACACCCGCTGATAGCTGGTACAGAGGAAAAATAGTAAACAATTACAGAAAACCAAAATTCATTCGCTATAGTAGTGGTCGTACTAAATTATAACGAAGCACATCAGTTAAGAATATGAAATGAAACGAAATATGAGATACAAGGAAACAAACTTGTAACACGGTCGTGACAGAATTGAGAATCTTCAGATTTGCTTTGTATTAACTCTAAAATGTAAAAAACTCTGTTACAATCGACACAAAAAGGTCCAACCTCGTTTATTTCTTTCTATGGTATATTTATACAATTTTACAAATAAGATAGAATTTCAATAGTCACAAAATTTTGGTTATGACAGGGAGGAGAGAAATCACTCCATTTCTTATTCTTTGTCTTCACTTGGTGCCAGATGTTTGTCCTTGCGTGAGCTCGGTACAGGTGACACACCTTTTAGCCAGTTGAGATATTAGCCGTGATGGTTCTGCTTGACAACTGGCTTCAAAGAAGTAACATTCTTGGGCTAACTGCTGCAACCTGTCTTCCATTTGTCCATCTATGATGTCGATGGCGCATAATTGCGCACTGGGTTTAATCATGCATTTATCTACTTGGACTATGTCCACCATAGTCATCTGATAAATATCGGCCGAATCTCTTTCTTCTTTTTCCTTCAGATCAAGCGAGATCTTTTCCACATTCATTTGCATCAACGTCTCGACATTACCTCGACTGTCAATGTGCAACAGATCACTGTCTATAGAATTAAAGGCCTCCTCTAAGGAATTGGTTATCTTTTGGGCTTGCTGCTTGCCTTCGACGATGTTATGCTCCCATTCCTTTAATAGAATGTTTCCTCTGGTTTTCTCTGAAATGGTGAACCTGGGAGTACCTGCCAAAACCCTGTTGTTCGTGGCTATCACAACCTCCTGGAAGGTGACCCAAGCTGCTCTGGCATCCCTTTCTCTGGCAGATAAGTTCTCAGAAACCTGATTGACCAGCAAACAGTTGTCCCGGATCGATTCTACCTTGGCCAGCAAATTTCGCTGTGCCGTAGAGACTCTGCTCCGAATCTCGATCGCCTGGGATTTGAACATCCCGATGTTTATCATTCTGTTCTCGGTGATCTCCACCCTAGCCTGCAGCTGTTCGATCAAATCCCTTTGCTGGCTCGCTTGCATCCGACCATCCCGGACCACCAGCTGTGCTTGCTCGAGCTTAGTTTTGAGCATCTCTATCTCATTTTTATCGGCCAACCTGGCTTGCTCTATTCCTACGCTCACCTGGTCTTTAGCAGTCTCTGTTGCTGTGGCCAGTCTGGATTCAAGGGTTCTAATGAGGCGATTTTTTCTTTTAAGTTGGTTTTTTAAGAGCCCGACTGAAAATTGATTCACCGAGGCATATGCTCCTAGTGTCCCTACTATTTCAGTGGTGAACTGCTTATTCTTTTTGTCCTTTCCCTCAGTTATAACTTTATACTTCTTGGCAGTTGACTCTCCTTCCTGGTAGAATTCCCTTTTTACTACTGCCTTTCTCTTCTTATCGAAGAAAAACTCATTCGGAGGGAGTTCTTCCACCCTTATGGGCCTCGGTTTTTCATTGAATATCCATCCCACATCGATATTTCCCTGCGTCAACTGTAAGGGGGTAACTGATGTGATAGGTTCCCTGATCTGCTTCGTAGATTTTCCCAGAGTAGTGACCAAACTCTGCTTCTTTGGTGGGTCGGGAGTCTTTATCTCTGCTTTCGGACTCTGCTTCTTCGACGGGTCTGGAGTCTTTTTCTCTGCTTCTGGACTCTTCGTTTGTTCCCCCTCGTCCTGGTGTTTTCCTTGGTCGAGAGTAGCATCCTTAGCACCTTCGACATCCTTCTATTTCGTCTCCGAAGTACCTGGAGGACCCTCACCTCGCGGCGGCGGGAAAACTGACTACGTCAGGTAATTTCACGGAACCTCGAACATCGGCTCTTTCCTCAGTGCCAAGGATTCCGAGCTAGAATCTCTCATGGGACCTTGCTCCACCAGGAGGAATTTCATCGAGGGGTGAATTCTCATGCTCAAAATCTCTTTATGCAATTGGCCAAATGATTGCTCCACGACCCTCTGCGGATCGTACTTCTTGTATTCAATAAGGACCAAATATAGGTCTTCTAGGGTTGTTGCCTCAACTTTAGCATGCTCGAAATCTAATAAATAATAAGAATTCAGTCGAATGGGTAAAGAAGGCCGTACCTTCTTTGAGTACCCTTTAATTTCTTTTCTTACGCTTGATTCTGGATTTCTTTGGGCAACCTCGAGACAAACCCGACGTAGGGAATTAGTTAATGGCGGTGCATCTTGAGGGAGCGAGGAAACCGAAACTTTGAGGTATGAAAATTTGGCTTCTATGTACCAGTATTCTATGCTTCTTAGATTTGTTACTAGACTGTCCGAGATCGTGGGTGGAGGGTGACCAAAAATGGCGACATCTAGGGGCACCATCATGAGTTGAAAATTTCATACACGAAATTTTTCGCTTTATTTTCCCATAATTTACTCATGATATACATGTATGGGTTCAAAATGTGATCGTGAAGTCAACTCCAACTCATTGATGAAATGGTGTCATAGAACAAATTCGGCTCCATAATGTCGCGGACATGAAGAATGAAGAGCGCCTTCCCATTCTCTTCTGCGCTTGGAGTACTCTGTGACAGAAGCGGTCAGAAGCTATCCGAGGAAAGCATCTTTGCCAGTCAAAGGCGCCTTCGGTGACTCGAAATGTTAGAGGCACCCACGCAAGGAAATAATGTGAGGTATCCTCTTTCCCATATAACCGTCATGTCATCGCTGGCCACATATTTGTATTGTGGTTCTTGACAGTGTTGAATATATCTTAGTGATGGTCATCTGAACCGAGTGTTTGAAACCCAGTCCTTTATTAAACTAGACATGGTTTTGTCATACTATACCCATTCCTTCTCCTTGAACATCTAAGAATTGATTGGTATTATGTGTGAAATTAGGACTTAGGTAGGCGGAAACTTATACATGGTTTGCAGATGTTCTGGTCTGAAAGTCTTGATGGTGACTCTCTGCTTGTTCATGATAGTCCTAGTCGGTATGTCCACATGATCAATATTGGACCATGTGATAATATGGAAGCAACCTTTGACACAGAACGCTACTCTGATGCGATGGATTGGATGAATGTACTGTACTTGGTAGTTTATGTCGTCTTTTTCATTATCATTGGAGTCGTTAGAATAATCCACCAATTATGCTTGCAGAATATCTGAAACATATCACCAATTCGGGACCGAGTTGATACTTCGAGGTGAAGTATTAGAGACATTAATAGAACCTTGTCTCGAAACCTCAACATTAGCCTTTGATGCTTTTCGCGGAGACATGGCTGAAGCTTGCGTTTAGCTCTTCAGCGATAGAACTGCGTATACATAAATAAGTCATTTTACTCAGAGGTGATGTGCTCTATGTGCTATGAAAATGCATTTGTTATAATGAACCACAACTCTTATATATACTCAAAAAACTCGGTACCCTTCAGAAATTTTTTGTCAAATCATCTTTAGAAATAAATTTTTCCATAAAAATCCGATCTTATATTTGTCGATTTTCCCTATTTCCTCATTAATTTCATAAATTTTGGCGGTTTAAAATCTTTCGAGTTAATTGTATGGAGGGAAAAAGGCTACCTCGTGAAATCAATGCAAACATCAAAGCGAGATAATCATTGATTTAGCTTAATTAATCCGGTTTTACCGGCTGTTAACAATGTTTGATTTTCGTTATATCGGGGAATTTACTTAAACATTTTGAACCTCCAACACCCAGGACTACGATGACCGATTTTGGTTAGTAAAAACAAAATCATTGATTAGAACTTAGTTAATTTATAAAATAATTTATATTAAAAGCCATGTCAGCATTTCGAACTTGAAGATAAGTTTACGAAGATTTACATCTTAGAGTTCTGAAACCCAAAGCGAGATGGGTAACCTTATGATGACTTAATTAAAGGGAAGCTAATCTTGGATTAAGTGATCAATTAATTACATTATAACCGCATCATGATTTCTCGAGGGTTTAAGAGAATTGAAACTTTCAAAGGACAACGTAGAGTGGAATGCGAGAGAATATTTTGCTGCGGTTTAGCTTTTACCTTTAACATTTACATGGGTTACTAAAATAAGGATCTCATGTTCTCGACTATCGGGGCCATGAAAATAAATTTTTGGATTTAGCGAACGCCGAGGCGCAAAACCCCAATGACGTTTAATCATGAGTTAGGAAAACTTTACCCTCGTTACTATCCTGAGTGAAAAATTAAAAAAGAATACCATTGTTTAGGTAGCTCGGGATGTGTGAAATACATGGCTTATAATATCCGACCTATGAGATTCCGAAGTAGAACAAAGGAGGAAGCATTTATCTTGAAAGGTGGACTTCGTTAGAGAGTAAAAATCATCATTTTCATTGATAAACCCGAGATCTCGATATCTCGGAGGGAAAAATGAAAACCATTTTTTAGATTTCAAGCATTAAGAATGAAATTTGTGACGGTCTAGAAAAAGCGGTAGGCTCCAGCGATTATGAGGCGATTACATTCATGATTCTTACATAATCTCAACCTCTGATTCTGGCTTTCTCTGTCCCACTAGCTCTCTTGCTCTCTATCTCTCACTAGCCCTCTCTTTTCATCCCACCCATTACATATTTATACCCAAAATCTAGGGCTTAAAGTCCTATTATATCTATCCCAAAATATCCCATTACAATGTATGGCATGGCCAGCTTCAGTTAGATGGTTGTTTTCCTTCTTCTACTTCTCCTTTTTTATACAACTTTTACATTTGTTATTTATTTCAAGAAAGACGCACTATTGTCCTTTGTGCTTCCTCTCTCCTCTCTTTCTTTATCCTTACTGTTTGTGCACTATCTCCATACTGTGCATTGTTCATCCTTCTACACCCTTTTGCATGCATGCTTTCTATTCTGTGATCTCTTCCTTCTGCGTTATTTATTCCTTCTGCGCCCTTTCTTCATACTTAGGTTTTCTCCAAAATTACCTCCAAAATTGCACGTCCAACAAAGAGGTCCATGGAGTTGACCATTCAGTCATTGAATCACACCTTATGGATCAAGGTGATTATTATTATTATTTTGAAGATGACTTAGCACTAGTAATCCCATACGTGGTTATGGACAATCATTTAAATGGTTATGAAGGCATGGATACAAATTTTGATCTTGAATAGTTAGATATTGAAGTATACAAATTTTGATCTTGAATAGTTAGATATTGAAGTGGATGAAGTTCAAGATCAATTTGAGTGGGATATGTAATAAATATTATTTATTAAAGTGAAGACTTTGACATTTTGAAGTAATAATGCTATATTTTGATTCGTGTATTGTACATTGGCCCCAACTGTATGACTTTGTTATTTCTTATCTTTTGATGGTGGTATACTTAATAACTTTTACTATATTGCACATGGAAAAGGAAAGTATCAAGCTTGAATTCGGTTGAAAATGTTGGATTAGGGTGTATATCTCCAACATAGTTTGTTGTCTTAATTACCACGAATTACCCTACTTGTCGCGAAATAACTACTAATTACCACCAACT
The DNA here is from genome assembly GCA_010110895.2 of Picea sitchensis. NCBI lineage: Eukaryota > Viridiplantae > Streptophyta > Pinopsida > Pinales > Pinaceae > Picea > Picea sitchensis. The sequence continues at coordinate 28,750 of SNQJ01S0062240.1, forward strand.
AACCCCTAATTATCCCAAATTGACCACTAGTTACTATCAATTAACCCTTAAATATTTTGAATTGTCTTTAAATAACCCCTAATTAACCCAAATTACCCCTAGTTAACCCTTAATTACCCATAATTAACCCTCAATTACCTCAAATTGAACCTGAATTAACCCCCAATGACTATGAAAACCCCTAATTACCTTGAATTACTAGTAATTAGCCCCTATTTAACCTCCAATTACCCCTAATTGACCACTAATTACCACCAATTAACCTCTAAACACCTTTAATAACTGTTAATTAACCATATATCACACTTAATTAATCCCTTATTTTTTTTCCAAGGAAAAAAAGTCAAGTATTTTTACTAAAAAAAACAAAATTACAACAACATAAACTAAGGAGTATTCCAGGCTTCCTCATGAGGCCAAATATAAAAAGACCTAACCAATATTCATCAAATTCTTGAAGTGTTTGAGTATATGCGAGCAAGACTTGCTCATTTTCATAGAGTTCAAAACTTTTTCTTGCTTCTAGCACTATATTGTACTCTTTACATGGAAACTTAAAAAAAACTTTCCAGCTCCAATATTCCTCATAAATATACATATAGTCTTCCCAAAAAGATTTAGAAAATAGGAGTTTTACATATCATTGTTCCATAATCTCTGATAAAGTGAAGAAATTAAAACCAGGGTTCATGAAAATAAGAAGAATATTGTCCCTGAGTGGATTCAAGGATTTCCCAAGTTCCCTCTTGTAGCTCTAGTCCTTCTTTTGAAAGCCTGTCTACTTATGTGTTTTTTTCCGTATAGACATGATAAAAAAAGATATGAGTGAAGGATGATTGCATATTCTTTATGTCAAGAAATAGTGGTTCTAGTGTGAACTTTTCAAGGTGAAGTCTCCTTTCATCCATTGAATGACTATAAGCAAGTTTCCAAAAAATTGAATTTGTGTAACTCCTCTTTCCCGAGCCATCATAAGAACTAGTTTGAGTGCCATGAGTTCATTAAAATTATTTGTTGTAGGAATAATTCTAACTTTGAGGGAGAGATATGATTAGGGGAAAAATAAATAATTCCCCCTACCCCACCTCTAGCGGGATTAATTAATTCCTAGTTACCCCTAATTAACCCATGATTACCCTAATTACCAACAATTAACCCCTAATTACTCCTAATTGGGCATTAATTACCACTAATTAAATCCCAGTTACCCCTAAATATCACGACTTACCGTTAATTAATCCCTTAATTTAGGGCAACTAATCACCCTTAATTAGGGGTAAATGGTGGTTAATTGATGCATAATTAACCCATAATTAACACTAAACCATAATTTTTTTGGGGGTGTGGAACCACAACTTATTACCCCTAAGTATCATGAAGTACCACTAATTACCCCTTGTTTTTTTTTCCCCAAGGAAAAAATCATTATATTCATAGAGAAATATACATGTTACATAACGTTACATGACACACCTAGACAAGAGAGTTGTCCCAATATCCTTCAAAAAGGAATTTTAACTACCTAATATTTACAACCAAAAAGGACAATATTATGTTCCTCATACATTCTTGACCTTTTTATTTTTATTTAGATCCAACTGAGAAGCTTTAACGTCATCTATAACCTATGTTCACAAAATCATAATCAAACAAGATCAAGAAACAAAATAAAATGATGACTAAGGGTACCGAACTTCCATGTCCAAGAGTAGAAATCCTTCATTGAATTCTTCTTCAACATAGGCCCCTTCATGAAGGAGGAGTCTTTTCTTTGAAATCTCGTCAACTAACACATTCATTTCACAACTCATATGAGCAAAGGATATTCATTCGAACATTCCTTTTATCTCTCCACATGCTCTTTTTATGGGCCCTAGTTCTAAATTATCCACTCGAATCTTATCGTTAGTCTAATAAATAACAAGTTTAGAGTCATCCATTACTTTTAATCTTCGACAACCCATTTGATTGGATAAAGAAAGAAGAACAAAAAAAAACAAATTCTACCTTGTTGGATCCTCTTCCCACTGCATACTTTTGATGGATGTCCTTGATTGGCTTTGTCAAAGAACCCCCACGGAGTAGACATATTGAAGTCCAACTTCACAATTGATTTCTTTCTCTTTTTATTTGAACAAGCCTTGAAATCCATGAAGGAATTTAATACCAAATGAGTAACCACCTGGACATGCATGATAATGTCCTAGAATATTGATCAGTTGCGAGTCCATGACAAATTATAAATGAGATGATAGGGAAGTGATTTTCGCTCGACAGAAGGAACATTCCTCATCCAGTCCCGTATACATCCTTCTAAAAAATAATTATTCCAAGAAATATTTAAGATCACTCTTGAGGATATCGCTTTCCATACCTCCTTAAAGAAAGGACAAGTAACAAATAGATGATAAACTGACTCTTCATCTAATTTACATAGATAACACATGTTCGGGCTGACCCATCCTCTTTTAAAATTGTTGTCCCATGTCAGAAGCTTGTTCGAGAGAGAAAGCCAAACAATGTTATGGACCTTCAATGAGCTTCACAATTTCCATATCAAGGCCCACCATAATTTTTCCTCTAGTTGTCGATCCTCCTCCATACATGCTTCATAAACCAGTTTTGTGTTGAAATCTCCATTCCCCATATTCCTAGACCATACTAACTTATCTTCTTCATTTGATAAAATTAATTGCACATAGAACTAGTAGCTTTATGAAGTTCCTCCATTATTTTTTCTGAGGACCAACCAACTGTAAATCAACATCCGTCAACCAACCTTGGCTTCAGAGATAATTTCTATCTCTCTTCATGACATCACTTAAACAAAAGATATCTTTTTTCATGTAAACTATTTAAGATCTCATTATATAGCACATGGTTTCCTACGACTTCGATCCACGGGTCTTCACTTATCCATACTTTCTTGCCATTATCAATCCTCCAAGCTAACCACTTAGCAACTTGTGGGGAAACATCCACAAATATTGTCCAAATAATCAAACAACAATTTGAATTATTTTATTTAGTTTGGAACCAATCCTCCATAGTATGACATCACAGATATTTCAATTTCATTACCTTCCCCCATAGAGAATCATTATAAACTAGATGCCATATATTTTTTGTTGTTGGGGATTTACTGAATCTGTAAATATTTTTGAGACCCCATCCCCAAGTTTTTTAGGGAGAGAAAGAGTGGACCATTTTACCAAAGTAATACATTCAACCAATTTTTTACTTGATCATAGGAACCCAAAACATTTCTTCCTTATTTTTGTAAGGATTCTCGTCGATACCTTGGAAATGAATGTCCAATATAGTGGTATGCTCTCAAGAACAAATTTGATTATCACAAGACGACCACCTCAAGACAAACACCTATTTCCCCAAACTGAAATTTTAGTTTCAATCTTCTTGTACAACCACAACCAACCCTCAAAATGGTATTTGTTTAGTTTCAGATACAAAAAACCAGGTACTTTAATCCTTTCTCAAACTCAATGCAAGTGATTGGCACAATTTCCTTTATGTGATTTGAAATATCCATCAAAATACAGTTCAAGAGCATACATGACTTAATTATGCAAGATACTAGATATATAAAATATGCAGAACATAAATGAAATGCTAGAAATGACAGAATAATAGTAAAATATCCAGCATAATCTTCACAATACACATAAATGATATACGAAATAGCAATAGAAATAGCACTTTGATTCAGAATGAAATGTTCACAGGCCTCTTCGAGGGGGCAACCTCTAGTCGAGTAGCGCTCTGTTACAATAATATCCAAGCTAGGGTTTTCATACCCTCGACCCTTATTTATACTAAATATGTCTATTAAGAGAAGCATCTAGAGGAAGATCCTTCTAGAATTAGAAGCTTCTATTAGGTCTTCTTACATCCACCTTATTCTATTTTACTGAAAGGCCTTATTAATATTGAACTTTATTACATCCGAATACATTGATCCACCTATGTGCGGGTTAGGACCTTAACATGTCTGCCCCCTTAAAAACAACCTTGTCCTCAAGGCTTGAGATGTGGAAACTGCTGCAGAATGGTAGCTGGTTCCGATGTGGCATTTGCTGGAGTCATATATTTCCACTGTACTAGCACTTCCTTGATGGTTCTATGATGCAGGCGATGCTCACGCTGGTCCAAAATTGCTTCTGGTTGTAGCCAAATGGATCCTTCTTCAGCTAACTCTGGAAGGTTGGTTTGAATTTGGCACCTGGTTCCAATCACCTTCTTCAAGCATGAAACATGAAAAACAAGATGTAGCTTCGACTGACTG
>SNQJ01S0062240.1:41309-57119 GCA_010110895.2 Picea sitchensis
ACCTTCCCTAAGGTATACTTCCACCATAACCCATGTTCATCAATGATCAACCCTATTATCCCACTCATCTTCCAAACAAACAAAGGGCACAATTAAATCCTCAAACTTTCTCATAAAACTTTCTTGCCAAAGAAATGAAGGTAGACCAGGAAGGATCACCCATAACTTTTGAATAAAACAAGGCTCTCTTCTAGGATCAAAGTTTGGCTTCCAATTCTTTAAGACCAACCTAGGTGGCCCCACCTCCAATCTAAATTCAACACTTTGTCCATATCTTCCTTAATATGAAAAATGAAACATATCTAACTCCTTAACATGACGTGGTAGACATGAATGTAACCAAGCATTGTCTCCCAATTTACTTCTAGCCATCTTTTTAACGATTCTAGCAAAACTGATTTTCTGCAAAATTTACCAACTACTGCTTTTTCCATCAAGTCTTCTACTTCACTCATATGGATGTCTTTCCCCCAAAACAATCTAACTTTCCTTGGCTTACATTGAATGCACTTGACCTTCTTAACCATTGGTTTCTCTTTTCTACTCTCACCATCTACTTTAGACCTTGATTCCTTCTCCTTATTAGTAGAAAAACCTCCTCGAACCACTTGCTCACAAAACTCCTTCAGGAAAGATGATTCTTTGGTAGCCTTATTCTTATCTAATCTTGAAGATTCATCCAAAGAAATTGAATCAGATTTTGGAATTTCTTTCACCCTAGCCAAGTGTGAAACCCACCAAGCCCCAAACTGGGTCACGCCACTGTTAAAACGATCCATTAAAACAATTTTCTTATCCCAAATTTTATATGGAAAAATATCACATAGCACGACATTCCAACTCGTGCAATTTTCCATGCAAATTTAGAATATAAATGCAATTATTTGAAATGTGCACATCAACAACTAAACACATACAACAACATTCGACCACATGAATAGCGATTCAAATGCATCATTCTACTCATAACCAACAACAATAACCAAGATAACTCAAAGTAAATGACACAACAACTATATCAACATTTAACATAAATAAACACAACAAATAAGAACACTTATCTTAATAAATATGTAACTTTCTATAGAGGACGGACGCTCCTCCCAACTATAGACTTGTTGTACCAATTGTCAACAACAAGTCACCCCTGAGATAGGCTATGGATCCACAAGAGACGATGGTCCCTAACGCTGGCTATTGTCCCCCTCTCAACAATCAAATTCCCATAGCTAATTCCAGTCCATCAAATCTCTTCCCCACAACCTACACAACCCAGGGAGGAGATCCCCCTTCACTTCTCATATCCCCTCAAGCCTTCCCACTCCCTTCTAGGTCTCCAACATAAGTTGGATATGAAATCTCTCTATTGGGACTCCAGGAATCTATAGCTGCAACAAGAATTCTCATAGTAGAAAAACACTTGCATCTCTTGACAATTTCTTAAACAAAATATTACTCACAGGCCCACAACCTCTCTTCCCATGAAATTACAACTCCAAAATAGTTACTATATATGCCCACTATGGCTTCCTTCAAGCTTCAACACTCATAACTCCCTTGATGTCCAAAAATATCCAAGTAAAAACTACTTCCCATGCAAAACATGACAGTCTAATTTTTCCCCCTTTAGCCATACAAATTTCCTCTCTTTTGTTTGTTTGCTTGGCTTACACTCTTCCCTAAGTTGATTGTACTTAGCCCCCATGCTCTCAATAACTATGGGATGTGACTTCTCACACCCATCCTCTTATATGAATTCAATGATTGGCTTTGAGAACACTCAATAAGAGAATGGAAGGATCATAGTAAGGATGAGTTAGAAAGAAATAGTCTGGGTTTAGTAGACATGGATAACTCTCACCCTTGGACCCATTCTTTCCCTTGTGGAAACTAAGCTCACAAATATATGTCCATGTCCATCTATATCTAGCGATGCATTTTATTTATTACATTTAATTTACGTCATTTACATATTACATCGCTTGGCCCTTGACTATAAATCATATTTACAATGTACATTGCTAGTTTGGGGAATTGAAAATGGGGATGTTACAAAGTGCTCACCTGCACCTAGAATCCACCATATTTCCTTTAGCTCATCATCTGTGGGAAAAATGGCTGCAACATCCATGGGCTCGTCTTCGCAATTGATTGCATCCTCACGTGAGTATATTTTCCATTGGAGCTTACTTCACCGTAGATTGGAAAATCATTGTAGGCCAAGACTCACCATAACTCATCTCATAATTCAACCCACCATGTCTTTCACTTTATATTGGATACCATATATTTCATCGTAGATGGAAAACCAAGAATTCCAAATACTCCACAAACTAGATATCCTTACATCCATGGGCTAAAGAAATCAAATCTAGGGCTAAAGAATTCACTCCGCAGGCCAAAGAGATTGAACAACGGGCTGAAGTTGCTTATCAGTCACCAKGTGTTTGTATGTCCATAAACTGAAGAAACCCAACCATGGGTTGAATTTGCTTATATACAACTTGAAATAACCATCTTGGATGAGGTATCCATATACCACAAACTAAAAATCTCTTTCTTAGACCCCTTCCCTCCATTCACMATAGATCCATAACCTCCTTCAACATATACCTACACAGACCCCTTCCCTCCATTCATCGTGAACCATCCCCATGACGTGAAACCCTAGCTAGGTTTTCTTTAGGGCTATCTCCACCGAAGCCTCTACCAACCTTAAGAGAACTCCATTAACCCCTAGTTACCCCTAAATACTCCAAATTACCACTAATTAACGACAATTAATATTGAATTAAAACACTAGTTACCCCTACTTAACCCCTAATCACCCTTAATTATAACTATTAACCCTTGATTACCCCTAATTGACCCTTAATTCATCCATAATTAACTCTACTTATCCCTAATTACCAAAAAGTGCCCCCTAACTAACCCTAAATTACCCTTAATTAACCCCTAATTAACCCCTAATTACCCTTAGTTACCCCTAACTAATTCTTGATTACTCGTAATTGACCCTTAATTAACCCCTAATGAACCCTACTCGCCCCTAATTACTAGAAGTACCCTCAATTATCCCATAATATCCCCTCATACCCATGATTACCACCAATTAACCTTGAATTAACCCTTAATAATAACCTCCAATTAACTTGTGATTTGTTAGGAAATAAACATCCACACTAAACCAAACATGAAAGAGAAGACATATTTAAATAAGAAAATAAATGACAAGCACAATACACAAATATTTTACCCTGGAAACCAGAACGAAAAAACCAACATTCCTTGAGCGTCTTGCTCCTTATTGTCTTCTTCATTCAATGAATAAAGAGTTACAGGACTAACCTTGGTCTACACCCAAGACACAATCACCATCATACTCTCTTGCTTTACATGAGAACAACCCTGCAACGAATTCAACTTACATCTACATGACCATCGACAATTCTCATGAACATCAACTTAATAAAATTACAACACACCTCATTTATAGGCTTTATAGCATGCAAAATCCCAAATCATGGCACCCAAAAAGAATTACAGATCCATGAAAATGATTAGTTGCAAATCCTGTGAATCTTGGGATTCTGTTACAGTTGACTTCAGTCAGATTACTAGTCGATCTTCAGTCGGTTTGTTGGGTATGTGTTATATTCTTTGCAAAATTGATCCCATGTACTCTACACTGATATGGGAGGAAAGGGGGTGTAGGGGGTGCTTAGCACCCCCTGAGAAAAAAAAATGGTCCGTTTTTGGTGATTTTTGTGTCAGTTTTGGGCAGTTTTCCGACAGATGGTTTTTGTTCATGGTTTTTCTAATTCCAGTTAAGGAATTAGTGTTGTTGACTAATATGGGTCAATGGATTAGGGGTTTGGATGCTACAGGATCCTATATGAATATTGTATTGTAAATAATGAAGATGACGAATAAAATATTAGAGATGCGGCTCTAAACATGTTGTTGGTTTTCCCGGTTTGGGTTTCTAGGGTAAAAGTCTTTGTGTAACGTATGTGTACCATTGTATCTTTTAATATGTTTTATTAAGAATCTGTTTGCAATAATTAATTGCACAAGGTTAAAATCTACATTTGATATCAAAGCAATTATTGGCTTCAGGGGGACTCTTTGTGGTTAGGGGTTTGGATTGGGTTTGTGATAAACCTAGTTATTTTGGGAGATCTATAGTATTGATTCTTCAGGTGAAAATAAATGGTGAGTAGTTCAAAGATAGAGATTGAGAAATTTAATGGGATTTTTTTTGAGATATTGAGGCTCAATATGGAAGATCTGTTGGTAGACAAAGATCAGTGGATCGTGGTGGATTCATGTAGTGCACCTACAAGAACGTAAGCAAAAGACTGAAAAATGTTGGATTGAAAGGCAAAGAGCACAATCCGATTGTGTCTCTTAGATTCAGTATCACTGAATGTGTTAGGGGAAGCTACAACCAAGGAATTATGGGATAATTTGGGGACTTTGTATTAGTCTAAGTCCCCGGTAAACAAACAATTCTTGTAGCAGAAGCTGTATAACCTAAGGATGAAAGATGGAGACTCGGTGACAGAGCATCTGAACACCTTCAATATCGTGGTAAATCAATTATTATCCATTGATATTAAAATTTCAGATGAAGATAAGTGTATTAGTTTATTGTTATCTTTACCAGACTCGTGGGATAGTCTGGTTGTGGCCATAGGTAGTAATACAAATACTTTAAGTTTCGATGATGTGGATGTGGTCTCATCCTTAGTGTTAGAGGATATGAGGTGGAAGAACATGGAAGGACGAATCACAGATGCATTATTTGCAAGAGGATTCTCCCAGGAAAGAAATAGATCTAAGTACTCATGTGAGAGATCTAAGTCTAAGGGTAAATCTAAATCTCCTAGAAAGTTTGTAAATGTATGTTGGAGATGTGGAAAAGAAGGGCACTACAAGAGGCAATGTAGATCCAAAAGTGTTGCGAGAGGAAAGGGTATGAAGATGCTCCTTCTACAAAAGAAAAAACCTCTAAGGAAGAAGGAGGGAATGTGTACTTGGATTCTTCAAGCACACATGCAGATCATGAGGCATGGCTGGTTGAATCAGGTGAATCCTTTCATATGACTCCTCATAGGGAGTGGTTTTGTGAGTATGAAAGGTATGATGGAGGTGATGTTTTCCTAAGTGATGACTCAACAACCAAAATCATAGGATGAGGAAAAGTCAAGTTGAAGCTTATGGATGGAAGGATTATAACACTCCCTGGTGTTCTACACATCCCAAGTTTCACCAAAAAATTGATTTATATAAGCAAAGTGGACGATGTAGGGGTAAAAATAGTATTTGAGAAAGAAATCCGCAGGATGGTTCGAGGAGCAATGGTGTTGCTAAAGAGAGTTTAGATTGGAACTTTGTATAAGATGTAGAGAAACACTATTAATGATGGGTGTAATAGTTCCATTGTTCTTGAGATTGGAGCCGAAGAAGAAAAAACTCCTACAATCTCTAGAGAAAAGGCTATGTTATGGCATCAAAGACTAGGGCATATCAAAGAGAAGGGATTTCGACTGCTACATGATAAAGGTATGGTTGAAGATATGTCTAATTTATCTTTGGATTTTTATTTCTATGAACATTGTGTATATGGGAAGCAAAATCACGTAAGATTCCCCTCTAGTGCAACAAGGGTAGATGAAATTTTATAGTTGGTGCATAGTGATGTGTTTGGACCTATGTCGGTTCCGTCACTAGGAAAATCTATGTACCATGTCTCATTTATAGATGAATTATCAAGGAATACATGGATATATTTCCTCAGGAAGAAATCTGAACTCTTTGATAGGTTTAAAAAGTTTAAATCTCTTGTGGAGAATTAAATAGATAAAAAAATTAAGGTGTTGATGATGGATAATGGTGGAGAGTTTTGCGGAAATGAATTCAAAGAATTTTGTAAGAAGTGTGGTATAACAAGGTAGAATACTATTCCATATACACCTCATCATAATGGAGTTACAAAAAGGATGAACATGTCGCTGAAGGAAAAAGAAAGGTGCATGCTCAATGGTGCTAGGTTAGGACACAAATTCTGGGCAGAGGCAGTGGATACTACATGTTACCTCATCAATTGATCACCCTCATCAACATTGGATGACAAGAATCCACATGAGGTATGGATTTGTAAGAAACACTCTCTCACACATCTCAGGGTATTTGGATGTGATGCCTATGTTCACATTCCAAAGGAAAATAGGAGTAAGCTAGATAAAAGGTTGAAAAGTGTATCTTTATTGGGTGTAAAGATGGTCTGAAAGGCTATAAGATTTGGAACCCAAAAACTAAAAAGGTAGTGTATAGATGAGATGTGGTATTTAAATAAATAAAATATGTCAAATAGAAATTCCTACCACGAAAGGAAGAACCAGAGAAAATAGAGTTTGAGTTGAAGGATGATGAATCAGACTCTACAAAAGAACAAGAATTAGACGAAGAAGATCCTCATACTCTAGTATTAAGGAGATTGGTTCGAGAAAGAAGGCAACCAGAAAGGTCCACCTAATTTTCGTTCAAATTTTTCTTTGTCTATTACTGATGATGATCCTAGAACTATTAGGGAGGCAATGGAAAACCCTGGAAAAAGGCATGGTTGAAGAAATGGAAGCCTTGGACAAGAATGAGACTTGGGATCTAGTGGAGTTTCCAATTAGAAGAAAACCCATTGGCAACAAATGAGTGTTTAAAACGAAGTTGAATGTAGAAGGCGAAGTGGAGAAACACAAAGCTCGGTTAGTAGCAAAAGGTTATTCCCGGGTTGAGGGAATTGACTTTGGTGAGATTTTTTCTCCTATTGCCAAGTTAACTTCTATTAGATTTATTTTATCTGTTGCTCCTGTGTTTGATTTTTAAGTAGAACAGATGGATGTGAAGATAACATTCCTACATGGGGATTTGGAAGAATAAATATACATGAAGCAACCAAAATGATTTGATGTGAAGGGAAAGTAGGAGCTGGTATGCAAGCTGAAAAAGTCCCTGTATGGGTTAGAGCAATCACCAAGGATGTGGTATAAAATTTTTGATACTTATATGTTGGGACTTGGATTCGCAAGGAGTAAAGTGGATCACTTCGTGTATTTCAAATTAATTGGTTATCATCTTATTTTTTTTTGTCTTGTATGTGGATGATATGTTGCTGATAGGAAACAACAAGGATAATATATGGGATCTGAAAACTCAGTTTCCATCTAAATTTGACATGAAGGATCTTGGTGTTGCAAATTTCATTTTGGGTATGGAAATTAAAATAGATCAGGAAAACATGAAACTCTTGTTAAATTAGAGGAAATATGTCAAGATAATATTGGAGAGGTTTAATATGCATGAATGTAAACTGGTCAAGGTTCCCATTCCTGTAGGTGTAAAGTTATTTGTGGATCAGTGTCCCAAGACACATGACGAGAAATAGGACATGTCTCATGTTCCATATGTGAGTGCGGTTGGCAGTTTGATGTATGAAATGGTCTGTACTAGGCCACACATTGCACATGCAGTGGGAGTTTTGAGCAAGCATATGTCAAAACCAGGGAAGGAACATTGGACAACAATAAAGAGGGTTTTCAAGTATTTGTGTGGCACTACCAATTATGGATTGTGCTACCAAGGAAGACTAGGATTGGATAGAGTGTTGTACATACATGGCTTTGTGGATGCATATTGGGCTCGAGATCTAGATAGTAGAATATCTACAAGCGGGTATGTGTTTAACCTGTATGGAGGAGCAATCAACTGGATGAGAAAAATACAAGATATAATGGCACACTCAACTACAAAAGCTAAATACATATCAAACACTCATGCAAGCAAGGAATAAATATGGTTACAAATATTTTGTTCAAATATTGGGTTGGTACACCAAGCTGTAAGGATAGATTGTGACAGTCAGAGTGCAATCTTCCTAGAAAACAACCCAACTTATCATTTAAGTACAAAACATATTGATTTTAAGTATCACTTCGTGAGAGACAAGGTTGAAGACAAGAAGGTGTTGTTGATGAAGGTGGATACTTTGGATATTGTTGTAGATTCATTAACAAAATCTGTGAGCACTGAGAAGTTCTCTTGGTGTAGAAGATCATTGTTGCCCTAGATTGTTGACTATGCAATTGTGTAACCCCCTGTATGCAAAGAAAACAACAAGTGGGATAAAAACCATTGGCAATAGAATATAAGTTTCTCCTCATTTCATCTCATCCTTGATTTTGTGTCTTAAATGTGGATCCTATTGTGGATCTAAAACGTTGACCCGTAACAAACAATACTGTGGATATTTCAAACCAAAGTGGGATAATATTGGGTATGTGTTATATTCTTTACAAAATTGATCCCATGTATTGTACAGTGATATGGGAGAAAAGGGGGTTTGGGAGGGTTCTTAGCACCCCTCATCTAGGAGTGTTGCGGGGTTTTGGGGGCGAAAGCGCCCGAGAATTTTTTTTTGGTCCATTTTTGGCAATTTTTTACGTCCGTTTTTGGTGATTTTTCGACACATGTTTTTTGTCGATGGTTTTTCTAATTCCGGTTAAGGAATAAGGGTTGTTGAATAATTTGGGTGAATGGATTAGTGGTTTGGATGCCACATGATCATATATGTATATTATATTGTAAACAATGAAGATGATAAATAAAATATTAGAGGTGCGGCTCTAAGGATGCATGCCTAGTAAGAGAGAAAGAATATTTGTGGAGGAGAAGCATGCAAGAGGAAAAAGACAGCTGGAAGGAAAAGCAGCACGTGTAAGAGAAGAAGGCGAAGCGTGCATGCAAGGAATACCTAACGACATTAGGGTTAGGGTTTTTGTAATGTATTTTAATGGTTGGTGAGCCAAGGATATAAATAAGTAGTACTTAGGCGACATAAGGGGGGGAGAGAGGAGAGAGACCGACACATAAGAGAGTCCCGATAGAGAGGAGGAGAATTGTAAGAACTATATGAGTCATTAATATGGTGAGCTAAGGAAGGAGTGAACGATTCGATCCTGAGGGTTAGATCATAGGCTTGGGAGCCTGGTGCGATCTAGTCATCCTTGCAGGGATCGAGGAGGCAGTTGAGGAGAGTGAGATCCAATAATGTAAACATGTGTAGCGTGATATATTTCTGAACCATAATAAAATCTTTAGATCCATATCTTTGTGGACGTAGCCCAAGAGGGGGTGAACCATGGTAAAACCTGTGTTGTGTGAATGATTGAATGCATCTTTATGTCTGTTTAGTAGATGAATGTTAGGTAAATGAAGCAACTAAGTAGTTCTGGTATTCCACATGCATGCATAGAATGAATGTTATAACTAGATGTTAGATTGAATGAATAAAGTTTACGACACACAACCACAAATCTCGCTCAATCCCAGGTTGCAAACACCTGACTATTGCAGCCACCCATAGAGCTATCTCAGGTGAGACTGCGCAATACACTCTGTGTGTTGCGTTGCCTTCTGCTTTACTAGAGGGGCTGATAGTTTTACATGGATTTTTTTGGGAAGATTCTTAGTTATGAACTAGGGTCAACCTGTGATGGTCAATTATAATACCCCATAAGGAATCCTCAAGACCAATAGAAGAGTAGTGACAAAGCCAACAAATGGTTTCGTTGCTGGTTGATTAGAAGAAGATGGGATTGAGCATATGAGATCTGCTGAAGAAGCGTCAAAAGAATGTTGGATCAGATCACAAAAAGGTGAAAGAATGAGAATATGAAAGGGGATGTTGAGACTGTGGAATCCCACAAAGGCAGAGATAGAGAGCTAGTTGAAGACAAAGGAGTTGGAGTTTTCACAGAAAGATAAAAGAAACATAAGTTAACACCGCGCAAATATCTGGACAAGTACGTATTCATAGACTTGCATGAAGTCATAGGAGTGGATAAAAATATTGAAGGACAACCATCCTACCAATTAGATTAGACAACTAGAGTGGAATCCTGAAGATATCGTGCAATTACAACAAGTTGATAATAAGTTTACCCGCACAGTAGATTTCTGGCTAGACAACATTGTTGCCGGATTTATCACATAGTTTGCAGTAGATACAGAGAAATCCTACAACGCAGCTGAACAAAAGTTCTTGAAGGGACCTTGGGGTAGGTACATCAGATCATTATATACTTCCATTAAGATATTACTATATAACAAAGGTGTAATGATGATGGAGTTAGACAACTAAACTTCCCTACGTGCATGGGGGAAGGGGGAAGGCACTAATAGGAAAAGGAGAAATGGAAGGAGAAGGGGATAAATGAAAGAAGGAGGAGGCCTTGGACCGAATTATGATGGACGAAGACCAGATCAAGTGGATCATGGCAACAACTGAAAATACGTGCAATGGAGTACCCTACCAATATAAGGTGAACACCAAGAAGAGAGTCGTAGCCATGAGGGAAGGCTTGGCAAGTGATGAAGAGGAGGTAGAGGATCTCGAGGCTATGGAAAAGATTGAGGAAATCCTACACAGGACATATGAGAGGAAGACGAGAGGTCCAAAAGTGGAAATAGAAGGCAACATTCCTATCCATATCAGTGTCAGTGTGGAACCCATAAACCCATGTGTGACTAATACACCAAGAAGAACACCACCATTTAGACAACCAAATTTCAGGAGAAGGAAGACAACAATAAGTATATCTACATAAGGAAAAAAAACTGGGGGAGACAGTTCAGGAAAAAATAGTCAAGTATATACACTGTGCAGAGGTAGTAGTTCAACATTCAAGATGGTAGGACATGATCCCACGATAGGGTTAACATAATTCAAAGGAGAAGCATCAGAGGACCCGAAGAAACACCTATTTATCTGCAAAAAGATATGGGAAGCAAAACATATCACATACGAGGATACTAAGCTTGCACATTTAACTATCACACTAAGAGATCACACACTGGATTGGTATATGAGTTTAGCCGTAAAAAGTCCGCCACGGACAACCAGAACGATTGGAGATATCAAGAAGTTGCTGATAAATGAGTTCCAGAAGCCGAGTTCAGAGGATCAATACATGAGTGAGATGATAAAGATTAGACATAAACCCAAAGAATCTGTATGGGAGATTGACCAAATATTCAAACGACTGAAGGGAAAGCTAAAATACATCATGAAAGATATGAAACATAGGCATCTGTTCATCAAGTCACTATTAACACACTTGAAATATCCACTGCAACAATAGAAGTTTCATACATAGGAAGAGGCTCTTCAGGAAGCCCTACAATTGGAAGAAAACCAATATTAGAAGACAGATCCAACCATCGAGGAGCTGAAGGATCATCTAAAAAACTTAACATTCTAGCTAAACCAGGACAAGAGTAAGGACAAAAGAGAAGCCATTTGGTGTACCACATGTAGGACAAAAGGACACCATAAGAACCAATGTCCAGAATTTGTGTAGTACATGGCAGGAGGAATGCCAAATCCATTACCAACAGGAGAACTATGGTGCGAGATCTGTAAGAAACAGGGTCATAATCCATACCACTACCCAATGATGCAGAAGTACTAGATAGTAACGAAGAGCTCGTATTGCAACTTTTGCAAGTCAGTAGGCCATGATGACAAAGATTGCAGAAACATGGACTTGATGAGTGAAAGGACATTAGATGCATACAGGGTGCAGGAAGAAATGATGACCGAGCAATCCACACCTCAGTTGAACCAAGTACTAGCCCCATACAACACTGTGTAGCAGCCATACAACACAGCGCAACCGCAGTACAATACCATACAACCACACTATAATACCATGCAGTATAAATAGGTGCCTCAGTATAACACGCTGTGAGGGGATCGAGCTGGATACAGAGGGGGATGTAGAGAAAGAGGAGGCTTTGGAAGAGGTAGAGGACCAGTGGTATGCCAAAATTGTCAACAACCAGGACATTATGCAAGAGAATGCCCACTTCCACCAACGACTTGTATGTATTATCGTGCATCAGATCATGACACAAAGGAATGTCTTACACTATTAAGGAATATCCATGAGAAGAGAAATCAGAACAATCATAATGCTTAGTGGATTTCAACAGAAGTGAGGGATGAAGAAAGAAACATCAACATAGTTACACGGGGAGGAGCTAAAACAGGGAACGACGCAGTATGACCGGAGCCAGTACAACACCAATGGGTGAACAAGAATGTTGAACCAAGGAAGCAATTTGATGCGCAGAATGAAAAGGAGATATTCAATAAAGCCAACCAAGAATTCATGAAACTAGACATTGCATCGACATCAATTGCACAACATAATAAGGAAGTACCAGAGTATGATATGCCTCCATCTTTGGATCACACCGAAGAAACACAACCCATAGGACAAGTAAGTACGATTAAAGGTTTTTTGAAATCATGCATAAAACTACTCAATGATCCATCAACTATTAGAATTTTACAAAATATGCTAGAAATATGTAGCATAGAAGCAAAAGGAGGAGAAAAAGTAGAGAATTTAGGTTGAGCGCCAACATTGGAGATTTCAACATGGGAGATATTATACTAGATTTAGGATCCGAAGTTAATGTACTACCCAAGAAGACATGGAAATGTATGGGAGATCTCACACTAGGATATTCACTGGTTCAACTGAAACTAGCAAATCAACACCGAGTTCTACCGATTAGGAGACTGAAAGGGGTAACAGTAGACCTAGATGGAGTGTGAACTAAAGCTGACTTCGAAGTAATCGAGATAGTGGATGGAACAACACCTTATCCAAAATTAATTAGCTTGGATTGGGAATTTGACAATTAGGCCATAATCAAATTGAAGATGCAGAATATGACCTTCGAATTAGGAGAATACAGAGTCATTGCGCCATTGGACCCATTAGAAGGGGAAAGGTTCGTAGATCCTACTTGCTTATACCTGGAGGAAATTAACCAATTGTATAGAACAACTGCACGAGATCCAGATTACATGAACCCAACTGCAGATGGGGTACTCAGTTGGGAAATCATCACCTCATGTGCACCAGACTCAGATATGGGTTTAGAAAATTGGTAGCAGAGGTTACACGAAGTCTCCACAAGAAGATGCGCAAGAATAGACTGCACAGTAAGATGGGTAGGTATGGAGATAAGGTATTCTCTAGAGTAGTCATAGCTGCATTTAAAGAGTTTATACACCAGTTTCTAGAGGTATATCTGGATGATTGGACAATCTATAGTCTATTGAAAGGCCATGTAGAGGTCTTGCGACTGATGTTAGAAAGATGTAGGCAGTGTCAGTGATATGAAAATAGGGGGCTGACTTGTTTTTCTATGAAATCACCCTCTACTCCATTAAAATAAACTTCAGGACCTTTCTTATTGTCTTAGTTGTGCAAGATGATTTATGTGTCAAGTTTAGGCTCCTTTTAGGTGTTTATGTGTGAGGTATTTTTTTTAAAGGTTAACTATGTTGTTCAAAGAATACAACATCAAACATAAATTGCATCAAATAAGAACCAACAAACTCACAACAACAATAACATGATAAAGGAGTTCACCCCCAACTGGGCTACATCTCCTTGAGCCTCCATCAATGGACTAGGCTCTCTGGGATTAGTTTGTCCAATTTATTTTACAAGATGCTGCTCAAATCCAATGGATTTACTGACTGTACCATTGGTTCAGAATACATAAAAACCCCAAAAATGACTGTTAGATCTCTAAAAACAGACCATGGCTCATTTGGGCATGACCTCTTCTACTGGTGGCCTTGAGCTTCCCTAAGATTCCCTATGGCAAAAACACCTATAAAAGTCCTCAAATGTCTCTACAACCTATTCCAATGAGTTCATACCATATCAATTATCCAAGAATGACTATTCAGTCACTGAAAATGGACTTTGGCTGCCCTGGGCATGACCTCCTTCACTAGTGGCTCTGGGCTCCTTGGAGCTCTCTGAAACTTCCCTGTAGAAAAATATACAATAGAAGTCTCCAAATTCCCTTGAAACCTGTACCAATGGATTCATAAATTCCAAAAACCCCTAGATGGGATTTTTTGGCACCTGGTTTGGCCAAGAAGCAAAGAAGATAGACCTCCTGCAAGTTTTCTCCTTCTAGCTTGTTGTCTCTGGTTCGCCAATTCACAACTCTGTGTGAGTAACCTGGATTCTGGAAATTTCCCATGCCTAAACCAAACATGCGCACCATATTCCACAATTTGTGCCAAAATGTCACACGGTTAGGGGACTTATCACCTAAACTAGCGGAGGTGTTGGACGTGTGGGTCATGTGACCACGTCCCCGTGCAAATATCAGACACCCATTACAATGGTTAGATATGTGACAAGTGTCACGTGATGGGGGGAGCATCATTGGAGTTTTTATTCTCGTGAAAAATATCCGTGTGGTATGGTCGTATGGTTAAGCACATAAAATCGGGGTTTGGGGCTAAGCCCTAGCTTGGACCCCGCGCCCTATTTAACACACAACACATTTAAATATAAATTGAGCCATTACATTGTAAGAAGCATCGTGTGGGATAGTGGTATCCCAACCTTTTCCAAAGTGTTCCACGCATGCGAGAGGTCAAGAGTTCGACCCCCGTAAAATCCACAAAAAATTTACAATATAACAAGTTGCCACGTGGCAGCCCATGCCTGGGCCACGTGGCACCACCCAATTTGCCAAAAAGGATGCCACGTGTCCAAAGTTCATTCTCCCACGTGTCTGCCACTCGACTGTCAACTCAGCACCTACCATGTCAGCATCCACCAACTCAATGCTTCCAACTTAGCTGCCACGTGTGGGGCCGTACCATGTCACGTTAGCCTATACAGACTATACATTCACAAAAAATTGCCTATTTGGCAAAGTGAACATAATGCGATATCTCACTCATTCGATGTCCATTTAAACCCATTCGAGTTGCGTTGGGTTTGTGAGCATGATACCTACACACCTGTCTATTTTGAAGCGATCCTGAGCAATTTTATTTTTGGGCTAATTTTTGATCCCTGGTCCAGATTCTGATCACTCCTTCCAACTGAATGGATTTCAGTCCCACGAAAGCTGATGATTGTCCTCCTGAGCTTCAATACTCTTCTTCTTACAAGTTCTATCAATTGATTCTACTTGAAAAGTCTTTTTGGCAATCACCTAGGTACCTTGACATGCCTTGCACTGCAACTGGCTATGTCCCTCAACCACTGTTCTCTGGCTGCTGCTGACCCACTATTCTATTTGTGCTTGGAAAACTGCCAACCTTCCCACTGAGAATCAAGTCCATCTTGTGAAATCTTGGTGTAAACACTATCGACTCTACAATGGATGCAAAAACACTTTCCTGCGACATCTTGTCACAAACCAAGAAAAACCATCAATCTTGAAAAAAAACTTTATACAAGAAAGTAAATGATTCCAACCAACTCTTTTGCTCTTCAAAGCCATAAATATCACATCTTTTACATCGTCAAAGTACATGGCATTTTCCTGCATCTTGGTGTACTCAATATCGACTTACAAGCCGACAAACACCATTGACTAAACGTAGGTCAAAAAACATGATCGACACAACATAGTCGTCAAGACAACATCGACACAAGTCGAGACTCATTTGAAACGTATCGACATTCCAAAATTAGACATTCATGATACACAACCATGTTACATTCATGAGTCACTCATAATGAAACTATCACCAAGTTCATTGTTTACACATACAAAATCGCCTGCATGTGCATAACTCTTCAACTCTCCTTCAAGTAAAAACATAAGTACATAAACCCAAAAACATGTGGGTACATAAGAGCTGAAATGAAAAGATGTATGGCTGCAATAAGTGAGTATCATACCCAT
>SNQJ01S0062241.1:6523-30841 GCA_010110895.2 Picea sitchensis
ACATGAATGTTTATAATTTGAAAGAGGTGGCAGCTACAGAAATATATAATCTCTTTGTGGTGATTTCAATTGTGATAAAAATCTACAGAATTGGTGGCTGCCAACAATGGCGACATACTAGGTGAAGTAGTTATCTCTGCATCACTAGAAAATTTATGTTAGAGGCTCAAATGAAATAATTTTTTAGAAACAGTTAACAACAGGTCAAGAATTTTGATCATAACTCAGAAAATAGCGTCGCTTAGCATCAGATGTATTTCTATCTAAAAAAATTTAATCTAGCATCTAATTTGGATTACGAGTATAACGATGTTTATGCAGTTGACTTCGATACTGTTGACAGGGCCACTGCTGCCAGCAGGCATCCATAGCCTCAACAGGTAGTCATTTAACCCACTCTAGTACCTCTATCCTGTCCAAGAGTCATCCATTCATGATAAAGAACATTTTCACACTTGATCAAATCAAAATACATACTTGTGGATCTTCTTAAACCCGTCATTGCTTCGCTGCCAGCAGGCCTGTTCAGTACCCTGGTGAGGTTACCTTGGTATCATGCATGCATTTACCTGCTTCCAGTAGACCTGTTCAGTGTCCCGACAAGTTTACAAACACTTCCCACACATTACTATGCCTTTCAACCCTCTAGAATTTGTTTATAATTTCCAAAACTTCATGATGTTCAAGAGGGCGGGGTGATACTGAAAGTCGCAATAGTTCGAAATGAAATTTTTGATCATTTTCAAATTATTCTTTTGTTTTGATGACCTTCATCATGATTTGGACACTTAGATTTCTGTTAAGAAACCATCTCGGAGATGGGAAGGTACAGTTGACTTGTTTTCCTTAAAAAAGGGACAACGTTAGAAGTTTGTTAATGATAATCGTGTCTTCTTGCAATTTCGATGAGAAACCAGAAACATTGATTTGAACAGAAACTTACTTCTGCTAATCATAGTTCAGCACTTACTACCCAAGTGCTTGGAAAGTTATCAACTACTGCTAATGAATGAGAATTCTAGTTCCCTTCCACAAATGAAATGGTGACTCAGAAATAATTATTTAGAAAGAAAATTAATATCAAGAAAAATGAAAAGAACCAAAATCAAAACGAAAAAGAAAATTAAAAATATTTACAAGAGGGTGTATCAAAAACCATCAGGTGAAATACCTCTTGAGAGCCTAGCCATTCACTGGGAAAGTGTCTATTTGTCCCTTCAAATTATGCAGACGGAAAGATATGGGACCCAATTTTTCAGAAATTACAAATGGTCCCAACCACAGGTTTTGGAACTTAGTGTTTTCCCCCTTACCCTCGTGGGATTTATCCCACTTGAGAACCAAATCTCCAACATAAAAATTCCTATCAGAAGCATAATTTGCATCGAACCATCTCTTCACAATTTGTTGGTGTTGATCCAGTTTCTGTTTATCTTGTGTTCTCACCTCTTCTAGTTTTAACAAATCATTTATCTGGTTTTCTAGAGGAGGACACTCTTCTTCTTTAATTTTCTGCGATAACTACAGAGAAGGAAGTAAGACATGTGGGGGGAGAATGGATTCTCATCCGTAGATGAGTAATAAAGGGGAGTTACCAACATAAGATTTTGGAGTTACCCTATCAGCCCAAAGTGCATTATACAGTGCATTGTTCCAATTCTTGTGATTTTCTGAAACTGTCCTTTTAATAATCTTGATTAAATTCTTATTTGTCGATTCTGCTAGGCCATTCCCTTGAGGGTAATAGCTAGCAGAATACTTCAGTTTGATCCCTTTTTCTAGAGCGAAAACATTCATATCAAGGGACTAAAAATAAGAGGCATTATAAAAAGATAGACATTTAGGAATGTCGAATCGAGTTATGATATGGGAATTCAGAAAAGACAATGCCTAGTTGGTGTTGACCACTTTTATAGGTACACCTTAAGACCATCTTGTAAAATAGTTTATTGTTGTAAGGATATACTTTTGCTGCTACGAAGAAGAGGGATTAACTGGTCCTATGATGTCTAGGCCCCATTGCTGAAAAGGTGTGTCTATAGTAACAGGTTGCAAAGTGAAAACTATCTTTTTCACTTGTCCTGTAGCCTTTTGGCAGATTATGCATTTGCGAGACAACGTATGGGTGTATTTAAACAAGGTAGGTCAATAGTATCCAACTCTTAGCACTTTTTTGGAAGTGGTATCTCCACCGAAGTGACCACTGGCTTCACCTGCATGAAGTTCAGCCAACACTCTTTTGGATTCCTCCTTTTCTAAACAGCGCAGAAAAACACCATCAAATTGCTTTCGAAATAATAAATCATTGATTAACTAGAAAGATGCAGATTTAAGCCTAAGTGCTCTTTTGTTTTTGGGATCAAGATTGTGTGGATCAGATCCACGCGTTAGATAAAATATAATGTTCTCATACCAAGAATTGGGGGTAGCTTGTGCACAACTGATTTGTTTTTTGTTATGTTGATTTACAGTTGAGGTGTTTATGTGACTTTCTTGTTCTTCAACTGAATCAACCACTAGTTTACACAGGACTTGACCTTTAACAATTTGTGTAGGATTTATTTCAAGGTCATATTCCTGTAGCGAAGTCATCCAATTTTCCCTTTTCTCACCCAACTCTTTTTGTACTAACAGGTTTCTCACAGTAGGGTAAGGAACAATAACTTTGGTTCTGGATTTCAACAGGTAAGACCAGAAGTGTTTCAATACTCTGAAAACAACATATGCATGTTGATCTACTATTGGGTAATTAAGTTCTTCTCCTTTAAAGGTTGATCTCATGAAGGCAATGGGTATCTCATTTCTTTCGGCGTTTTTCTGTGTAAGTATAACAACATAAGATCGATCAGATGCAAACGTGTAAAGAGTTAAATCCTGAGAAAAATTGGGACTCATCAAGGAAGGGGCTTCTATTATCACTTTTCTAATTGAATCGAAAGCCTGACTTTCTTGTGGTCCCCAATGGTACAAAAAATCTTTTTTAATTAAATTTTGTAACGGTCTAACCATTTCTGGGAAACTCGGGACAAATCTTCTGATGAAATTAATCTTGCCCAAAAAGGATTGCATGACCTTTTTGGAAGAAGGAGGGGGTATTTTAGCAATGGCTTGGGTTCTTTCAGGGTCAATAATCATTCCATCTTTAGACACTATAAACCCAAGTAGTTTATGTTTCTCTACTACAAAGATCGATTTCTTAGGGTTCAGAGATATGTCGAACTTGCGGCATCGTTCCAAGACAGCCCTAAGGTGAGACAAGTGATCTTTCTTATTTTTAGAAAAGATGGTGATATCATCAAGATATACCACCACTGACTGGTTAATGAGGCCATGAAAAGTACTATCCATTACTCTATGGAAAGTAGCACTGGCATTTATCAACCGAAAAGGCATTTTCCTGTACGCATAAGTGCCCCATGGGGTATGAAAGGTGGTTTTAAGCTAGTTTGAAGGAGACATAAGGACCTGGTTGTATCCCGAAAATCCATCTAATAGAGATAGTCTTTTGGAACCAGACACCTATTCTAGAATTTGTTACATTGGAGGAATAGGGTAGTTGTCGTTATCAGATGCTTGGTTTAAGTTTTGAAAGTCGACACAAAGTCGAATTTCACCACTTTTCTTCCTTACAGGGACTAAATTAGACACCCATTGAGTGTGCCTAACTGGGAAAATTATCTTTGCAATTAGTAATTTCTTTAGTTCCTTTTTAACACTGGGTTCCAATTTAGGATGCATTTTCCTCAATTTCTGTTGAAAAGACTAAGTTTGGGGCTTCATAGGGATTACATGTTGTATGATTTTTGGATCAAATGTTTTCAAGTAATTATACATCCAGGAAAATACATCTTTAAATTCTTTAAATAGTTTTATAAAGGTGGATCTTTCTTGCTCGGAACATCCCTTTCCCAGATTATCTTTTGTTCCTAAATTGACCATTTCATAGATCAAAAAGGAACTGTCAGTTTTACAATTGACTTCCCATCTAAATTTGTCATGCAATTCATAAAATTTCTCTAATCTCACAACAGATATGGGGATAGAGTTTACCATCTCGGATGTCAATTCAGGAGATCGAGGATCAGATATTACCGTGAAGTTTCAAAGATTCTCATCATGAGTTCCTTCATCAATGACTACATCTTGGAAGGTGTCTTCCATATGCAGAAAGTTGATGATATGTTGGTCATCATTGAATACTCTCCAATTTGTGATGTTATCCGGAATCGACAACTTGAACAACAATTCGATCGAAAATGCATTAGGGTAAAGACCTTCAGCGGGTAATGGTCTAGAAGCAACATTGACTAATAAATCAGCTTCTGAATTACTCATCCTAGGAATGGAATTTATATTAAATGCTAAAAATTTATGCATTAGACTCCATACCTCAGTTTGGTATCTTTTCAGATGCGGTGACAAACAATGTATGTCATTTCTTACGTGCTTGAACACGATTTTTGAATCACCAAATACTATCAAATTTTGCACGTCCATATCTAATGCTTTCCTAAGTCCTTGTAGAAGTGCTTCATACTTGGCCATGTTATTATTACATTCAAACTCTAACCGACAGGCAATAAAAGTCTTATTACCAGTAGGATCGATGAGTACACAACCAACACCTGCTCCTTCTTTGGATTTGGATCCATCAAAATATAAGGACCATATTTATGTGTCATTAGCAGTACTTGGTATATTCAGCAAAGATGGGGTATGAGTATAGGTTGTAACTTCATATTGCTGCCTTGGATCAGTGATAGAAGAGATTTTGATCATGAAATTATCAAAATAGGTATTCATTCCTTATGTTTCAAATAAATTTGTGGATGTAACGAAAGAATCATTTCTATCGTTCAAATATGTCATGGTATGCTTAAGGTAACATTCTCCGCTTATCCTGATTTTGTTGGGTTGTCCATTTCAGGAAACCACAAGTTAAACCAATCTGTAGAGAAATAACCGTGCAGTTGTTCCGACCAATCTTTGACTAAAAACAGACCATAAACTTCAGGAATATCAACAACGATAATATCAATTATCTGATGAACTTTAGGATTGGATGATAATTTAATCATCACATTCTTAATCTCACTGATCACTTTAACATTCGTTCGATCTAGCTGAATAATTTTAAGATCATAAGGTTGTACTTATGCATTAATTTTTTGGCACACAGATAGAGGCATCACGTTTGATGATGCACCGGAGTCAACCATGCAATTATGTACATTCCTATTAAAAAATTCAAAGGTTAATAAAAAAGGTGGGACATTTTTCCATGTGCGAACATTAGAATCCTGCTAATTTTTTGTTGTTGTCCCTAAAACAGTTTTATTTACATTTGCTACCATTTTTCCTGCTAAGTCCCTTTTGTCTTGAGGTTTAGATGTCTTTTTAGTTGGGACATTTTTAGCTGTATTTCAATCAATTTCTACTGATGTTTTGTTGCTAGGATCATTATTTTTACTGTTTTCAGCGATGCTTTGAAGCCTTTCTGCAAAATAAGAGGAATTTTCAGCAGTTCAAAAACAGAAATATTATCCCTCATTTGTTTTAGATCTTTGATTAAATCATATTCTAAAACGGGGGCTGCTAGGATTTTTTTAATTTCAGTTTTCTTCGACTATTTTGGAAACACATTTTTACTTACTTCGGGAGGAGGTTTGTTTTTCATTTTGCTTCTTGTGTTGTAGGGGTGGACAGTTTCAAAATTTGCTTGGAAGATATTGTCCGACAAGTGACCGAAAACAAGATGAGTCCTCCTCTTCTGGTACCTCTTCCTCAGTTGTATCATCAGAATTTTCAGGAGGAACAGAAACAAAATTATCATGTGCTTCTAAGATGGTTTGCAAAGCATATTGTAAAATTTCAAAATTTAGACCTTTTGTGGTCGGGTTTGGCCGTTTTGGAGGAAAAGGTTTCCTAAAAGAAGGTTTGAAACTCCCTTTGCTTGTGGATGCCTCCTCGGATGATATTTTCAAGTCAACGACCTGATTAGATAGATTCTGGAAAGATTTCTACAAGCTCTCCAAGTCTAAAGTTTCTTGTTGGTTTTTTATTTGAGGAGGCCTCATGAGAATTTTTATTTTCTTTTTAGAGGATGAAGTTGTTTCAACTTCACTATTCAGATTATCTTTTAAGCTTAATATATCTTTCTCGATTTGGCTTGCCTCTTCAAAGGCTTATAACAACGTGTTCTTCTTGGACCTTTTAACCCATATGGTTATGTTATTGTGCAAGGCCTTAGCATAATATGCGATAATTAAACTTTTTGCGGGCATCGAATCTGCAGGGATTTTGTTTTTTAATGTAAGAAATATTTGGTTAAAGTCTTTCACTTTTTCTTTAAGGTTCATTTTTAAACTAGAGAGTTCCATAACCAAGCCTTCCGGAGATTTATCATCTAAGAAATATTTGGTTAAAGTCTTTCACTTTTTCTTTAAGGTTCATTTTTAAACTAGAGAGTTCCATAACCAAGCCTTCCGGAGATTTATCATCTCCAAATTTTTCCAAAAAACAAGTTTCGAACTTGTCCCAAGAGACGATGATCTGGGGTCGTTGATCGAAAGACCATGTGGATGCATTTCCCTCAAAATTATAAGGAAATAATCTGCATACTACATCCTCGTGTTCAATGCTCCGGGGTATAATGGCTAACATAAAGTTTTTGATGTGATCCTCAACTGATTTCTTCGAATCTGAATCAAATTTGGGCAGCCATTTCTTCGTATGTTTAGGTAATGGGTGTTGGGGTCCAAGTACAACCACGACATCTTGATCAAGCTAGGTTCTGGCAGTACTATTTTGGTTTTCCATGGGAATTGGTGGTGTCAAAGGATGAGATGGTTCAGATGAAGAACTTCCTTCATCTAAAGACTCTCCTCCTAAAGAAGATGGAGAAGAACTAGGTGGGGATGGTGGGATACTAGATCCTCCACCTCCCAGGATAAACATTTCAACAGGATTAGCAGTGTTTCCACCTAAAGGGTTTTCGGGAAGACCAGTTCCTTGAATTTGTTCTTGGATATCCGTGAAATCAAGGGGTTTATTAAGTGGCCTACCAGGTTGTCTGATACGGGCTAAGGCACCATGAGTTCTTATTAGTGACTGGCAGACAATTTCTTGGACGTCAATCCCTTGAGGAACATGTGTCACTGGTTCAACATGGATATCAAGGTTATCGTTTGAGGTAGTTGATGTTTCAAGTGTAATGTTATTGTATGATCAACTACACATTACGACAGGAGTGCGAGTGTGTGGGGGAGGAGTCTTGTGACCTCCACGTGCCATCAATTAAATCCATTCCCTCCTTCTAGCACCATTTGTTGATGGGCGTAATTGACACATCATCAAATGGAAGGTCAAATTCGGACTGGGGTTGTCTAAATAAACCAAGTTGATTGAAATGAAATGACCCGACGGGTTTA
This sequence comes from Picea sitchensis, assembly GCA_010110895.2. Classification (NCBI taxonomy): domain Eukaryota; kingdom Viridiplantae; phylum Streptophyta; class Pinopsida; order Pinales; family Pinaceae; genus Picea; species Picea sitchensis. The sequence continues at coordinate 13,954 of SNQJ01S0062241.1, forward strand.
ATGGCCCCGTTGGCCAACTAAAGTCCTAAAAATAATAAAAGAAATGAAACTAATCTATAAATCTATGATACTAAGAATATAAGTTCAATAATTTACAAGTGTCAAAATAAAACATGGATATATGCATATGATTATGAATATATACAACTTGCAAGATTTACAGGATATCTTGCAAAATAGATGTTTTTGGAAGTGTTTATAAAAGAGATAAATAAATCACGTACATTTTTCTGTTTTCTGTTTAATATTTAAAATCTAAAAAAAGAACTAAAGAATGTTAATCAACTAAAATTGAAATAAGAAAAGATGAATAGTCAAAGCTAACTCAAGGTGTTCTTATTTCATTAATAAATGATTTAACTAAACAACAAGTAAACTAACCTGTAACTAATCGACTATGTTGAATTTATCTTTCTGTGCAATTCAATCTCCTGATTGTCCTGCTTATGAGGGAAACTTGTAACAGAACGGTGTTAATACTCCAAGAAAAAATTCAAAGGTTCTTTGGAACAAAAATATAACAACAAAATGATAAATATACAAACATGATGACCTTGTGAAAATCAATACTTATAAAGAGAGGAAACTCAATTCAAAGCATTAATGTAATCTGTCATTTAATATCCAGCATAAATCAACAATATTTGAATGGTAGATTGATCACAGATGTAATATGGAACAACAAATTACAGACATAATTAAAGTGCTTAATAATATGAAATACGATACGATAACCAGACTAAAGCTACATTAAACATAATAACATTTCATAAGATAGAGGCGAAAACATAATGGGGTGAGCATCACACAGGTCTAAAGCCAAGTAGTGAACAACTTCTCCATATTAGTCTTCAAAGATTATATGTCCATAATGTATCCTAGCAAAAGATGTCTTCATTACTTAGAGTGACCAATATTTAAACTAGATTAGGATTCACATACTCTTATCATGCAATATAGAGGACAATCCCCAAAAAATAGATAGTATTACAAAAATAGTAAAACTAGAAACCACTCTTGTATGAGTTGGTTTGTCAAAAATAATAACAAAGTTTTATCTACATAAAAGAAAGAAACTACTGAATAATAGAGTGTATGATCCAAGATGTTCTCTCCATGTACTCAACATCATAATCATCAACATCCTGTAGATGGAAAAACAAATTTGATATTTAGAAAATAATGCTAACTAATATTGAGAACAAACTGGCTACAGAATCATAGATTATGTAGCTAGTCTTATTATTAACCAAGGAAATAAAAATTAAATCTTCCTATTTCGATTTTTCGTAACAGAATGTAATAAAATCAAATAAAATCATTTTTACCATTAGAAATTAGAAAATGAAGGATCGTACATTTCCAAATTTATGATAGCTTTGAAGTTGGCTGTATTTTTTATGATTATGTTACCAACTCTCTTGGGTCTTTTATTTTCCCTTTCTATGTGTGCTTTCAACTCTTGGTTCTCTTTTTCCAATAGAGAATTTCAAGTAGCTAGACGTTCTACTTGAGCTTGTAATAATGGAATATCCTTTTAATAGTGCTCTATCCAATATAAGCAACTGTCACAATGTACTGGTGCAATGGAAAACCGATGTGGAATGAAATCAGTAATGGGTATTTCGTGCTTCCCTGTGGCTTGACTCAAATCATGACTAATTCCATTAAAACCTTCTTGGCCTTTCAGACTCGGGGGAAATCTAGACACGAAGTCATATTATTCAACTTGGGCATTAGTTTTATTCCCAGGACATTGGTTTTCCGGATATTCCTGAGCCATGAAATCGTTTATCTCTTGATATGAACATTGATCATTGACCTCGATCATAAGGATCAAGGTCAAATGATCCTTTTTATGATTCCTTAAACTCCTAGAAATCAATCGACTAGACCTCTTATTCCTAAAATTCGAATCTAAGATCTGTTGTTTCTTACCCTTACGAATTTTCCTTTTAATAAGTTTATCATTATGGTTCTGATTAGGTTCATTCGCAGGCACGAGAGAATCTTTTTCTTTTAAATCGCCCACTATCTGTTCCTAAGATTTTTTGGGCAAAAACATACATGGTAATTCCTTAACCATGGGGGTTTCCAAAACAATAGACACAGATTCATTAAATTCACAGGAACCAAGTGAATTAAAACCATGACTATCGATCACGATACTATCCAAATTGTGGTTTACATTTAAAGGCATGTTGACTGTATTATCGGCCTCAGCAAAACCATTTTGGCTCATGAAACTCTCCCAATTGTCTCTGATTTGTGACAGGTGAGAGATCAACAAGATTTTTATGAGCCCGTGATGAAAGAGGATCGATAGAGAATTCCTGCTCTGTCTCTTAAAGTGTTTCGACATTTTGTATAGGATCATTAACAACTAGAATGACATGTTCAATTCAAACCCTATGAATAACATAAGAAGCCGAATGTGGTATAAAAATACCAAACCATATCAGCCTTCCCATGTGACAAACTGTTTCAAAATTAAAATGAGACCGTGCCATCTAGGTTTCAGAACGGCAATAGGAATACCTTTAGGGCAGCAGGTAGACTCATAAGAAACCATGAATAAGCTCCATGGAACATCTTCTATTTTGGCATTTTTAAACCACTTCCCGCCTTCCTACGGGAGTCTTGTCACCCAGGCCATGAAATCTTATGTTACTTCCAATTGCACATCCCCGACCTTGGCCCTAAAACCATCAAGCGTCTATGCAAAGGCCTGCATGATCAAGCATCTGTGCAAAGGCCTGCGTGACTGGGAGATTGTAGCCTTCAAATTTACTGAGGAAAATATCCCAACCATGCGCCTTCAAGTCATCGATGGAGTCATTGTGGGAAAGAAGCGCTTGGCAACCATTCGTCTCAATTCAAACCACAGGAGCCATGGCCACTGTTAAATAGACACAAAATATATCACAGGAGGTAGGTTTCGACTTCCAGGGTCTGTGCAAACTAGAATGGCCCAAAAACTAGGAAGTTTGGAGACTGCCATAGCTTGATACAATGAGTTGGTGAAAATGAAAAACTAGAGGGCTCGTATAACTATGAGCCATTACCCATAATGAATACCAAAACCCTCCAACAGTATCAAACACCAATTCAAATAATGAATGGTTTCATTAATGCACAGGACATCAAGGTGAGGTGAAATAGTGGGTACAACATGCCTGTGCCAAGCGACATGAGTGCTGATATGACTGTTGAGAGCATGAAACCCATATGGAAAGTTAAACCAATGTTTGTGCATTCAGAAATTTCACAAATTAAAACCAACGATCAACCATAGAACTAATTAAGTCATGATACTCGTAATACATCAAAATTGTGATAGCGAATCAATCAATGAGTTCATAAAACTCGAAACTTAGCAATATATGGGTGCCTTCAAAGTGAAATTTCTTAGGTAGAAGATATAAATCCCAAACCAGGCTTTTATTTAAATTCATGCTTACAGTCATGAATTAAAAAAAAAAAAATTCAAACAAAAAACTCAAGAAGATAAGTTTAATCAAATCATCGCCTCGAAGCACAAAAACATGAACGTTTATAATTTGAAAGAGGTGAAATATACATAAAGATATAATCTCATTGTGGTGATTTCAATTGTGATAAAAATCGACAGAATTGGTGGCTTCCAACAGCTGTGTGAGTGGTTACTGAAGGTGTTCCTTCTCTATTGGAATATTGGTGTTGTCAATCAATATGTAGCTGATTGTCAAATCAATGGGAGTAGCAGTGATCTAATTATCACTGGGAGTTACAATGGTGATCTAATTATGAATTTGAAGGGGAAGCTAAAGAACACAATTGAAATGACAAACTTGGGCCTTCTCCACTTCTTTTTTGGCATCCAAGTTATGGAATTGGATGGTGGTATATTCATCTCTCAACCTAAGTATGCATTGGATATTTTGAAAAAATTCAATATGGAAGGTTGTAACTCCTTTTATTCTATGTTCCAATCGGGATTGAAACTTCCAAAGGAATGTGATTCTTCAAAAGTACATGCCACTATGTGAAAACAACTTGTTGCAAGTAGTCTTATTTACTTAATCATATTAGATTTGACATTGCCTATGTTGCTAGTTTGGTTTCCAGGTTCATGCAAAATATGAAGAACATCCATTTTAAGGCCACAAGTGAATTGTTTGATACATCAAGGGTATATATCACCTTGGTATCAAATATTACCATGGGAATTTAACTCAACTATCCAATTATATCGATTATGATGAGTTAAGTGATGGAGACAACATGCATTTGACTTTTGATTATGTGATCCATCTTGGATATGGTCTAATTGTTTAGTCATGCATGAAACATAGTGTTATTTCCCTATCAACTACTAAAGTTTGATACAATGGTGTGATGAATTTTGACACTAAGACTATGTGATTTCACAACCTAGTGAGTGAGATTGAATTTCATTTTATTGAATTGACTATAGTATATGTGACAATAAAATTTCAATACAAATGGCTACTAACCCTATAGATCATGGTAAGATGAAGCATGTGGAGCTTCATGCAAACTATATTAGATAATTGATCCAAATGAATGTAGTATATCTTATCTACTATAGAATAGATGATTAGATTGATTACATTTTTATGAAGCCTTTGACTCAAGATAAAGTTTTGAAATTTTAGTTGTTGTTTGGGCTTCAAGATGTTGTCATTGCACCCCCAGGGGAGAGAGGGTTGTTAGAACCTCATATTAAACCCAACTTTAGATTCAATTGGCATGCTTTAGAAATTTAGTTGATAATTGACTATATGGTTGACTAGTTGATTGAGGCAATTCTCATTGGTTAGATTGGACCGGTTGAGGTGTTTCTAACCAAGGAAACAATAACTAGCTAAGTACAAAAGAAGGTCAATATATAAATTTGTCTAACTATTTTGGGGCTAACTTGGATGGTCTAATTTGACTATACATCAACCTATTTTTAGGGTAATTGGTTAAATATTCAACTATTGTATAAACGATCTCTTAGATCAATTTATCATTAAAGTCAATTTTGTGATGTCTTATGATGTTACTTGTGTTTTAGTTCTATAACAATATTTATTAACACCATTGACATTTCTTGTATTCTCAGTTATCTACTTCTACAATGCCCCTATTTTCCAACATTATCAATCCAATTTCATGTATGAGGGGTGATATAGATAGCTCTTACGAAATAAACTAGACTTTTTGGGCTTAGAAAAGGGACTATACCCACCCATGTTTTTTAGGATTAGAAATTGTCTATAGGGAATTAAACTATAATATGATCCCTAGAGATGGAAGTTATACATGCATTGGGAACACTAAGAGACACCAACTATTGGCTAATCTCAAAAAGTTTGATTTTGGAAAACAGTCTTTGTTGTTGGTTGTTGGCAGTTTGGTTTCTCTATTTGGGTCCCTCTTTAGGAAACTAGACCAATTCTAGTCCTCATTCACCAAACGATGCCCCTCACTCACAAAACAATGTCCTAGTTAGTTCTATGGAGACTCATTCAGGGCCATAAAAGTCCCAAAACCATTATGGTACACTTATTTAGGAGTTTTCATGGTCAAATGTCCCTTTTTCTTAGGGATTGAGGTGCACTCTCTTAACTACATTTTCCCTTATATAATGCGTGTGGCTAATAGCTTGCACATACAAACAAAATAAAAGGTGTTTTTTTTTTCTTCCCTGCAATTTGACATAAACTCGTAGTTCAAAATATCAACACCCATGGTTTAATTATTACAAAGAGAGTGTCACTTCCACAGTGTGTGTAATGGCAAGTTATTTCATACACGCATTCCCGGATCTATTTACATTACAATGTTGTTTGTGGTTTAGGTCTCCCTTTTGCATACTAGAATTCTACTACACTAATAGCTCACTTATCAACTTGTAATCTCCTTCCATTCTCTTGGGATTGATAAGGTATTCTATCTCCATCTACCCTTCATCTATTGAAAGCATATATTAGTTTTTGTCTCCCCCTTTCTACATTGGATCATTTTTAATTGGATCAATCACTTGCATTTTGTGGTGTCTTAGGTCTGTTTGCCTCTTTGTGGTGCCTTGGCTCCATCCATTCACACTTCAATCAACCGGCATCCCCATTTCAAAGAAATGTTCAACAAAGATATGCGAAAGAGGAGGTAACCTTCTCCACTAAGGGCATATTAATCATGCATACATCTAGGATTAATAAATATATATATCAATTGTTTGTGTATGTGGCTTGCTCTCTTTCATATAGTTTATATTGGATATAGATTATTGTTTCTTGTTTTTACACTGGAAGATCATCATCTACATGTATGTTAGGTAACTCTAACCTTACTTGATTTGATTTTTGCTTGTCTATTCCTTAAGACCAAGTAGCTACCATTACTTTATATGAGATTAGGTTCTAGGTTAAATCCACATCAAGTTAAGGGTTTCACCTTCCTAGGAGGAAAATAAACTATAGGCTACCTTTTGAGTGCACTTGATTGCTAAAATTGAGTAATTAACTAAACATATTTTTTCTATCTTCATTAAGCTAATGATAGTTAGTTAGGACACCTTTTCTACTATCATATCATTTCATTTCCATATTTTCTCATTTCTTGAAGTAGGCTTTTTCTTTGCTATGATAATTCTCTATCGTTTTTTTTAATTCTTGTTATAATCATCCTAATGGAACACACATAATGAATCTACCTACATCCCATAGGTTATTAAAACATGATTAATAACCTTTAATCCACGAATTGACCATCATCTTTACCTTTCTCATACCTTGTTTAGATTCCCCTCCACTAGTTCACAACTCCAATCCACAAGTCTATTCCTCTTGACTTAGAACAAGCTGTGTCATATTTTTGGAAAGCATGCCGACGAGGGCCAATGGAAGAGAGAACATGACACTTTGAAGATTTCCTTTATCGATCGAAAATCAGGGGGAAGAAGTGTTTTTGTGTCAGGGAAGGACGCGGATACCAAATATCTGGCTGCACAGATTTCTGAAGCTCATTTTATATAAAATTTTAGTCGGGCCACTATCCTGTTGCAAACGACCGTTGAAGGGCAAACTTGACGTGCTAGAAAGATGTTGTGTGCATTTTAAGCAATACAACCGTTGAAGGGCAAACTTGACGTGAGATTTTGTGTGCATTTTGAAACAACCGTTGAAATAGATTTTGTTTGGAATAAGTGCAAAGTTTTACCTATGTTAAAAGGCAGGTTTCAACTGCTTATTTATATAAATTATAAATATCTCAACTCGTTTAAAGTTTATTTTGTTGATTTATAATAGTATAATTAATGTTTAAATTGTTATAGGGAATAATATATGGTTTCAGGCATGGGATTAAGGATTAAAGATAAATGTTATAAGAAAATAAATTATTAGGAATACTAGTTAAGTTTATTTTGTTGATTTATAATAGTATAATTAATGTTTAAATTGTTATAGGGAATAATATATGGTTTCAGGCATGGGATTAAGGATTAAAGATAAATGTTATAAGAAAATAAATTATTAGGAATACTAGTTTTTTTTATGTTGCAACTATTTTTTGGTTTTAGTGTAAAACTTAAAACTAATTTTTATTAAATACTAGTTTTTAGTCTAAAACATAAGAAAACAGCTTAACTTCCCCAAATCTAGAAGATCATTGTAAGTGAATATATTTTCCTTGAACAATGATAATAACTGTCCTCACTCCAATTACTACAATTACTAAATTATGATAAAATTTATCACCTTCTATAAAAAATAAAAAAAACTTCTATAAAAAAAAATTAAAAAAATCATGATAAATATATTGACTACTCATATCCACCTTGTTAAAAAATTTAATTACTTCAAATCCAACTATGCATACCCATCCTCACTCATTCAATGTGTAACAGGGTACTTAATGTTGGCCAAATTTCATACTTTCTTGAACAAAGAAAAAAGAAATTTCTCACCACTACTCTCACTGAGTTTTATTTATTGAGATGGCTAGAGTTTTATTTATTGAAATTGATTCTTCTGTACGTTGAATAATGAATAACGGTTCCGGCTGCTGAGCACGAGCACCCATAATTATTAAAACCTCATTTAACTATTGGAGCAGAGTCAGGGAAGCGTTGATTTCGAAATTTATTATTTTGTGGGTGGGGTGGTATAAGAGTTTTTTTTGTTTGTTGAAATTGTTTAAGTGAGAGATGGAAAATATTAAGGGTATTTTCTAACTATTTTATGTTTTTGTTTTTTTATGGAATTTAAGGATAAAAATATGCATGAAATTATTATTTTCTGTTGTTCAAAATCTATTTTTGAATGTAGAAATGGATTCATCATGCTGAAAAACTTTTGGGGCACTTTGATTATACAGAAATAATCGTTTAAATATGAAAATCTAATAATTTCTCACTTGATTTCGAGCAAATATCCCCGGAAAAACGAGTGAATCAATTATTGGTTGTTTTTTTTCATCTTATCAGTTTGATGATGAATAGCTTTTTTCCACAGAAAATGACGCTTTATATTAATAAAAATATAAATTGTTCTTCTACATAGATGTCCCAAAATCCGGGCAAGTCTTCCCCACTTAGATCACCATCTAAAGTAGTGGGGAACAATAAACAAGAAAATCACCCGATATATCCAACTTCGCACAACGAATAGATAAAAAACAAAATAAGTCATTCTGACAGTTCTAACCATAAAGATGTTATAGTCCAACACACTTCCTCAAAAATAAACAAAAAACCCGAAGCAAAGTCTAATACAAGTCTAAGAAAAGATAAGGACCCTCATGATCCTCCACACACTGATAATATATTATTCGCCTTGGTGCTTGTGAAAGCACATATTTGGACAAGATGTCCGCAACTTTGTTATTTACCTTGTAGATATGTGCAAAGGAAATTTTCCGAAAAAACTTTATAGTCTCTCTGATATGATCCTTCCAACATTCCAATGCAACCACCTAAAGACGACCCTTCCCTTTCTGCCATTCAATGATAATATTTGAAGCGCCTAGAATACGGATCTCCAAGATCGATAGACGAGATGCCAATGTGAGGAGTGCCCACGCTTCCAATAGCTCATCTTTAGTGTTTGTTCCCACCCCATAGTTAATAAACCATTTATAACTTTTTTGCTCACTAATCTTTATTCTCCCCCCAGCTCCACAATTGTTACCTGATGACATTGTTGCCCCATCGAACCACATGATCACCCCATCTCCTTCTAGATTTGTGGGAAGAACACCACGACAGGAGACTTTAGTTTTTGGAAGACATACCCGTGATTCCGAAATCGAGAGAAAAAACACTTTTTGGATACTGGGAATACCGCCTTCAAAGATGGTCAAGTTCCTTTCGTTCCAATTATAACAACATATGAGAGCTGGTAAGCTTGGGTGCATAGTATTTTGTATTCTCCACAATTTGAAGCAATTCGCAAGCGTATCATCCGACCACTTTGCTATAAGATTTAAGGAAGTAGCAATCTTGTTCCAGACAATAGTGACGAATGTACATCCCACAAACAAATCCTATACAGTCTCCAAACAATGATTGCACATCTGACACATACTTGGACCTGAGAAACCTCTGCGTTGTAGATTATCCCATGAGAAAATTTTGTTCTCCACAGATAGCCAAACAAAAAGTTTTATTTTCAAAGGACAAGCCCAAGACCAAAATGCTTTCTTCCAACCACCAACCACATAGTTCCACCTCATTTTCTCCACAGCTACAAAAGCATTATTAACTGTGATATGCCCCGATGCATCTCCCCCTAACCAAATAAGCTCATCTGACTTCTCAAGTAATAGCACCCCAACATTTATAAGACCTACACGGTAATGTTTCCATTCCATAGAGAGAGCACCCTCTAAATCCAATTCTTCACTAGATCTCCAATTTGTGCCAATCATCCCCACACGAGGTTCGCTTTGAGCTTAATAGAGATAATGGATGCTTTTTATGTTGATGGCAGCGATCAGATCTTCAGACAATATCACCCCTTCCCCCATCCCCAGTATGTGATCTCTGCCTATCACAATAGAGTGTCTTGTCCCCAGTCACCAAGCCAACCAATGAAGAATAATATGAACTGAATTCAGAAGGTATTTCCAGGTTTTAGAACCTTTGGCTTCCATCACATTTATCGTACGTAACCAACGAGCAACAAACATGAAGGGGAAGTATTTTTCCTTTAATATGCGATGCCAAAGTCCTTCATGCATGAGCGCTCTCCACAATGTATTTGTTGCCAATGTTTTACTAATTCAAACTAGATTTCTCAAGCCCCAACCCCCATGCAGTTTTGGTAGGGCAATGAGTTTCCAATCACATAGGTGGATTTTCTTCTGCTTTTTACACCCAGACCATAGAAAACTGAAAATTAAATGATGAATTCTTTGATGTATCCGGGAAGGCATGCTTTTCAAAGACAACCAATAAACTAGTTGGCTTTCAAGAATTGCCTTAATAAGGATTAAACGACCCCCGATAGTAAGCCACCTATTGCACCAGTGGCTTATCCGACATACATACTTATCAACGAGCCACGGCCAATCCTCTGTCCTGTACCTTTCAAACTTCAGAAAGTATCCAAGATACCTGAAACCAGCTGAAAGATCATTGACATTATAATGATAAATAGCCTTTAAATTTTCCAGAACATTTTGTTGTAGACCAAAATCTAGGAAAGTAGTTTTCTTTTCATTTATCTTTAGACCAGTTGCATTGCAAAAATATCCCAGCACTCTTTTGATTTCCTGCCACTCCGTCAATGATGCTTTAGTCATAATAAGAATATCATCCACGAACAGGAGATGTAGGACCTTGATAAGCCTTGATACTTTTATACCAGTCAATATACCATCCTCCTAACTTTTCTTTAAGGTCAAACTCAAGCCTTCCATGATTAATATGAACAGGAGGGGTGACAATGGGCACCCCTGCCGAAGCCCTCTACCACTATTGAAAAACCCGGAAGGCTCTCCATTTATTAAGATTGCATAAGTTGCAGAAGAAATGCAACCCATAATCCACTTCATCATTTGCAAACCAAAACCACATTGAAATAAGACTAACCTGAGAAAATCCCAGATGACACAATCATAGGCTTTCTTCAGATCAATCTTGAGAATTAAGGCTTGGATCTTTTTGTCTTTTATACTATGTAGGCACTCCTGCACCGTCCCTATAGAATCTATGATTTGCCTCCCTTTTAAAAACCCAAATTGCTCCTCGGACAAGGCACGAGACAAGATCGGTCTAATGCGTTTAGCAATAATTTTAGAGAAAATCTTATAGCACGGATTGCAAAGAGAAATCAGGCAAAAATCCTCGAAAGTGGCAGGATCGTTTACTTTCGGAATGAGAGCAACACAAGTCGAATTAAGAGCCCTGCTCACTTCTCCAGTCAATCGCGCTTCCTCTACAGCATCCAACAAATCATTCGCAACCAAATCATAGAAATGCAGGTAGAATTCCACAGTCCATCCATCTGGGCCAGGACTTGTGTCTTTGGAGAAACCTTTTAAAACCTCTAATACTTCCTCTTTAGTAACCGGTTTTTCTAACTGCATAACCTCTTCCTCTTTTACCATTCATGGAAATAAACCTGCCATTGCCACTTGCTCCTCAATCGAATTGATATTCGATTCTTTATAGAAAGAGATGAAAAATCTCTGCGCTTCCATCTTAATCTCATCCTGTCCATAATGAACCTGGCCCAAATCATCTTTCACCTCCTAGATATGTTCTTTGATTCGTCTATAGTTGGTGAAATGATGAAAATATTTAGTATTTATGTCCCCACATTTGATCCACGTTGCCCTGCTCTTTAAACGCCAACGCTCCTCTTCAGCCAGGATCAATTTATTTCTATCCTTTTCCAGAGAATTTATCCGGGATCTAAGTTCATTACAAAATTCATTTTCCATAAAATGCTTAGTGAGATGTGAAATCTCCAATTCTAAGTTTTTATAAGCTATAAGTTCCTTCTTCTTTTTATCGACTAGCCACAATTTACCTTATCTTTCAATAATGATAGCTTCTTGGATAGTCTACTTTGTGCTCCATGTCCTTCTAATGCCAACTGAGTACCCCAAAGAGACCGAACTAGATCACAGAAGGACTCTTCTTGTAAACAATTTGGATTGAATTTAAATGGATACGCAACTGGCTTGTAACCATAATCTAACTGAAGTATCATCGACGCGTGATCATAAACAAAGGGGAGCTCCACTCACGTTCTATACCTAGCAACATCACATAAGAGAGTTTCAGATACATATGCTCTATCTAATCTTTCCTGGATCTCATCCGTCCCTTTCCTACCATTGTGTCAGGTGGGCATTAGCATCGCGGGCCTCACATCCACTAAATGATTTGTAGTGAAAATATTTTTGAAGAATTTCGCCAATGGATCAGTTAAGGCCACCTCACCCCACACTTCATCAAGGGTAGTAGTAAAATTCAAATCCCCGGCTAGGATGGGATTCTCCTATGCTAGAAAACCTTTTACTTCGATCCGTTCCTAGAATAATCTCTGTCCCGAACACGACCCATAGGTATTTAAGAAGCTGATGCTTTTTTTATCAGAAATGTGTGTACTTGTCAATAAGATACCACCAACACTTAGAAAATGTTGCAACTCATAGATATTAGGGTTCCAAGCCACAAGAAGTCCCCCAGACTTCCCAAGAGAACTAATAGCACTGATCATCTAGCTTGGGCAAACAACATACATAAACCTTCTAGCCTTTTCCTTTGAGACTAGAGTCTCTTGTAAGAAAATAATATCCAGATTAACAATTGAACAAAGCCTGCACAAGGATGGCAGTTTGAGGGTGCCACCTACCCCTCTTATGTTTAGGGTTGAGAGGATCATGATTTATCCCTTGCAAGGGATTTCGTGCCTCTAAGCACCCCCAAATCATGTGTAGTAACCGGAGTCGAAACACTAGTCGAAGTAGATGACCCTAATCTTTTACATGCACTTCGGGTTTTAATAGGAGAAACCTCCAAACCTAAACCCCGAGACCATGCCAAAGACTTTCCTTTGTCAACTTTTTGTCCATTCACATTGACACCCGAAGCACTGTCTAGGTTCCGCTCATAATCATCCATTCCCCAGTAGGTTGGTAAAGGAATAGGGATAACTAAACTACTCTGAGTCTGGTTTGTGTTGCTAGTACTAGAAACTAAACAAACTTCCACCTTTGATGCAATAGATGCTTGAGAGTTAGTTGCTTCACAATCTAAACAAAGTTCCATCTCTGTTAAAAAAGGCACCCGGTGGGAAGAAGTATCACAAACCCCCCGAGGCTTTGAAATGTGAGCTTCCTGAACTAAAGGAGAAGATAAGGAATGCGGTGAAGCCACCGAAATCCCAACAACATCACCACTAGACTCTCCACTATTAGGTGATGCTTTAGTTGTATCACCAATCTCAGTATTCGGTAAATTAGTAGACATAAATGACTTTTCCAGGAAGTCACGTTCCCAAAGAGACAACTTAAAAAACAAAGATGGGCAATAATTTATTAACTTATGAGTGAAAGTGCTCGAGAGGAGTTATGTGTCTTCTTCAGCATTCCTCGAATTATAATCTTCCATCTCTTCAGCATCCCCTTCACTCATGTAGTAATCTCTGGTAAGTGAGTCCATGGTTTCTTTCAGAAAACCGCCTCCAGATGAAAAGGGATAGTCATTGCGTAGATGACCTGCTCGCCTGCAAGAATTACAATGAAAAGGTAATCCTTGGTAGTCAATCCTCTGTAACATAACTTGTCCCCACCATTCCAACTCCAATGTATCCATGAGCCCTGTGTGTAAGTCTAGCTCGACTAAAACACGTGCCATATGCTTATCCTGAGCTAACAAACTTTTTTCATCAACCTTAAGGAAGTGTCCGAGCAAATTTCCAATGGCCATCGGGGCCTTTTTATTCCATAAGTTAAGGGGTAACCCTGGAAGTAGGACCCATACATGAATAATGCTAAACGATTCAGTAGCTGGGTCAAACCTCGTGTGCCACCTCTTAAGCATTAGGCTACCCCCTTCAAAATCCCAGAAGCCATTTAGAATTATCTCAACATCTTCTGAAAATTTAAAAACCAGACTGAATCACCCATATGTCAAAGTAACATATTCTGGTTCATACCCAATAATGGGTGTCCATGTCCACTTCATCCACTTCGGAAAAGAAATACTACTCTTAGTTTTATATGCAAACCTCCCAACCAACGCACATAGGGAGAGCTTACATGTTTCTTCCAATCCCACATCCATACCTATAACCAGAGGTCGCCTCACCTTCTAGGGCTTCCAGGCTAGTGTCACCTTTTTATGTCTCAGCTCCTTCCCGCATAGAGCCTCCCTCTGTGTGAATCCTGAACTAAAACCAGGTATCTCTCTATCTAATAATGACCGCTTTCTATGCCCCTCTTGCACACTGTCAAGGACCAACTCACCCCTTGTACTCCGCTCAGGTAGACTAATACCCGAAACCGAAACTACATGGTTCTGTGAAACAGTCCCACCATTCTTCAAGGGATTTGTCAAGCTTGCAGGTAGCTCAGTATTCAACAACGAAATAGGTGATAATGTGGTTTCCTCCTCAGAACCCAATAATACTACCTTCACCACCTTAAGTGAGTTAATTAAATGAGTTGTTGGGGACTTAAATGGGGAGGGTTTGAAGTTTCTACTGCCGCCAACACCTGTATGAATATTAAAATCATCTAAAGAATGGAAGTGACCTTCACGTCCCTTATCTTCCTCGTCTACTGAACCCATGATTACGCTGACTTCATGAAGCATCCAAAACATTTAGCAAAAACTAATGATTAGCTTACTACATGATGTTTAATATGGGTATATACAACTATACAACTGGATATATCCTATTGTATATATGCCACATGCGACAACATTGAATATGACGTTACTTAACCCACTATATACTAGCATAGCCACAATTACGTGGCTGATTAACGCCGAAAGGCATATTAAAACAAAATCAACGCCTTCATTGGCTGACATGGAAGATAGTTGCAGTGATAGTGATCGTGATTTAATCCAATGCCTTCAGATCGTAGATACTATCGACTGTCTGGGAATCGATCGACATTTTTACCCTGAAATAACTAGACTACGTTTACAGGTTAAGCATTTATATAGTTATACATGAATTTGATTTACCTTTTATAGGATTGATGGATGCCATGAACTTCTGGCTGATAACTCATTCCTTGATGCAAATGCTGGAACGAAAGAGGCATCAGACTGGGATCAAAAGATTCCTCCATCAAAGATCTAAACGCGGTCACCAAACACGGACTGGGATTGAAAGATTCCTCCATAAAAGATCTAAACGCGGCCACCAAACGTCAGCCAGCAGAAACATGAAACACCAAGATCTTACCACTCTATGCGAATATCTTAATATTTTTTAATCAGGTAGACGTGGCAATAAGTTAGTGAGCACAGTAATTTTTAAACACGATTAAGAAAATGTAAAAAAGTAAACATATAAACGGATGTCTTTATAACAACTTGGAAGTTAATGGATGAAATCAGAGCCATTCATTTATTGTGACGACTAAGAATATTCTAGGCATATTTAATCTCGTCCATAAAAAACGTATTAAAAACTAAAACCCTGTTAAATGTGTCCATTACCAATAGATATACGCCTTTCAACATAATTATTACCCTTAAAATAATAATAAAAAATAAAAAAACATTAAATACCATACACTAAAAGTGAACCAATCATTAACTCCCTTCCTTTTCATCAAAACCACTACATCATAAATTTGTGACAACTCATTCATGAACAATAATCTGGTAAACAAATTATAACGATTCCAATTACCTGTCACGAGCGTCTAGAAGTAACGCCTCATTTAACAATGGGAAAGGATCCGAGGACAACATTGATTTGGATATGCATGCGGGAGATTATGATGCCAACCCTTGTAACGTACATGTCTCTTTCAATCATTTCCATGTTTTTCAGCACATGGACAGTCGATTTCTTACCATACATGTTCCAATAGAACTTATAAAGCAACTCTCAAATCTTGCCATATATATATATTCCAAAATATATATTGTTGGTTTCTATATTATGATTTTATTCACAATTTTGTTATAGGATTGAAATAGACATATAAACTTTAGAAAAAATAGAAATTTGAAGATGAATTAATATAAAATAAAAAATAAAAAATTAATATATATATATTTTTTATATTATGTATGAATTAATATATATGATAATGATTAACCTCTACTAAAATTTAATTAATTTATTTAATCTTAAAAGAATATATATATATATATATATTAATTTTTTTATAAAATTATAAATATTAATAGAAAATTCAAATATAACATCAAATCAATAAACATAATATACCAAATTTAAAAATGAAATAGCCATATATTATATTTTGACATCATAAATTTTTTTAATACATACAAAACATCAAAGTGATATTATTTAAAATATACTAATTTAATATTATTAAATTGCATAATAGTGATATTCAAAATACACTCACATAATACTATTTAATAGTAATAGTAAATTTGCAACATACTTTCAAATTTTCTCAATCATATTCACAATTCTAAAATTTGTAACATATCCTATTGTCTAATTCACAAAATGGTCTCTTCCATCACTTTTGCTTTATTTGCTTTATTGGACAGCCAAGCCGCGGTATTCATTTGAATATAAAAAAATCCAAAATGTATAATTATATCTTTAGTGAATAACCAAATCTAAATATTCATTTAAATATAAAAATCTAAAATATAATCTGAATATTCATTTAAATATAAAAATCTAAAATATATTAAAAAAAAAATCTCTTCCAT
>SNQJ01S0062241.1:37913-52042 GCA_010110895.2 Picea sitchensis
AGAAAACAAAGGAAGTTGGTGCTTCCAATGAATGTAATTCTTCAAAACATATAAGAAAAAACATTATGTGGTTTTCTCCCGATTTGGGTTTCCACGTAAAACACTGGTGTACTATGTATGTGTGTGATTGTTTATTTCTTACTTCTCATTATTGGATAATAATTCTACATTGATATAACATTTGAAGAAAAATGATTATAATTATGCTATTACTGATTCACCCCCCTCTCAGTAATCCAACAACTCCAGTGTTCGAAGATGAGTTCAATATCTGCAAGGTATGATCCAATGAATTGATCTCATATTCATGGCTTTCCAAATCATATTCCTCACAGAAATTGGCAAAAATATTTGCCTAAATTCAAATATGGGAAATGAAATGATGTTTCCATGCACTTGATTAGATTTCACATGCACATATGTAAGTTGGGGGTTGAATTTCATGAGGATTGTTTAATGAAAATGTTTATGGCTACTTTGGAAGGGAAAGCAAGATTATGGTATGAAGGTTTAAAACCAAGTAGCGTATACTCTCTTAAATATTTCCATATAACATTCTTTAAGCATTAAGGAGAATCTAATCTTTCATCCTTGGTGTTTGAAGATTGTTGTGAATTTTGTGAACATTTCATTAAGTACCTTGAAAATGTTTTCGGTGATGAAGAGTGTATGAATGATGAAATCATAGAATCCCTTTATGAATATTCAGCCCAACAACAAATAGTATCCCCTCCTTTGGTTGAAGATGAAGTTGATCAAGAAATTGTTGTCAAAAGTCATTTTCCTTCTCCTGAACTTGAGGAAGATATTCAATAGGATTTCCAGCAAGACAAAGTGTTTCAAAGTTCTCTTTCTTCCCCTGTGAATGATGTGGTTGTTCAAATTCTAAGTGGCCTAGACATGGATGAGGATTTTGAAACTGCATCCATGGAAACTTCAAGAAAACAAACAAATGACAGAGTTTCAAGAAAGCAACAAAATAACATATGCCATTTTTCAATCAGAAATACAGAAAGATATTGAAGAGGCAGTGGTTTTATTTGATTCATTTGAAAATAATGGTTTTGAAAATGCATCCATGGGAACTCTAGACTGTGAAATAGTGCATGTTGTTAGCTTTTCACATTTGCAAGAAGATTATGAGCATGAACTTATTTCCATTCATCCATTTGAAAGTCAAAATGACAGTCCTCAAGCAAATTTCCAGAAGTTTAATAAAACTAGATCAGAATTGTTTGATGAACAAGAGGATGCACATAATATGGCTGTCACATTTGAAGATGTTCAAGAACGTATGAATGTTTTTGTTGAGATGCATGGGAAAGTAGACAAACCTATTGCTTCCATTTAATTTGAAAATGTTCTCAAAACACAAGAAATAGAGAAAGAGCAACAAACACTTATGAAAGAGGCTTGTCTTTCTGTTTTTGCTCATCAAGAAGAAATGTTTTTTCATGGTTTTCAAGATCCCGTGGCCATATTATTATAGCCTTCAGTGAAGGAGGAATTTGTTTCATTCATATGATCATATTTTGGATTCAATTTTTTCTTTCAGCTGCCATCTTTTACATCTGTCTGCCAGCTTAAGAAAAATGTGAGCAGAGGAGAATCAGGAAGCCAATTGCTTGATTGTCTACATTGGCACTTTAGCATCACTTGATTGAGTATTCATTTTAGCATTTTTAGAGTAGGTAGGAGTGTGAGAATAATCTTGTTGGTCAAGCATTTTTCAGTTTAGATTTCCAGTATTGTGTACAGTCAGTTTTCAACAGTGTATTCAGTGTTCAGTATCCAGTTAAGAGCAGTGTGCAAAATTTGGTTTTCAGCAAACACTGGTGATAGGTCAGAGCAGGGTACAAACACATGTTTTGGGAGCAGACCAATGGATGAGGCATCGGTTCTACGAGTTCTTTTCTACCTCACAAGGAGGATAACATCTCCAATAGGACCCTATGTTATCACCTGCTAATTTGTATTAATTTTTCCCAAAGTGTCTTGTCCTTGTGCTATTTTTCCACGCAGACTTTCAAAAATTTTCACCAGCTTTGTCAAGCTCCCATCACCTAAATCCTTCACTCAACTGATCATCCAAAATAGTCATGTCCTTCATGAGTTAAAAAATTTGGCGAATATCCCAAACCTATACCTAGCCTTAACGCTGATCTAAATCCCTTAGTTTCATCACTTCATTCATTTTTACCCTTATTTTCATATTCTCGTTGAAAATAAAAAAATATTCCTTTTATTAAGTACCCTCATCATATCCACAAAGTCATGTGTTAAGCCTCATAAGCCCAAAGTCCTTCGAAAATAGAAAAAAGGTTTATTATTATAAATATAAATATTTTTATNCCTATCCACAACGTCATGTGTTAAGCCTCATAAGCCCAAAGTCCTTATAAAATAGAAAAAAAGGGTTTATTATTATTAATATAAATATTTTTATATTAAAATACTTATATTAATATTTAATCCAATATTTAATTTATGGAATCACGTCAAATCATGGGCACAAATCTTAATTTATAATGTGGAAAAGTCAAAGGTTGGATGGAGGGCGCACATACATATCGGGGATTGAAGTAGCAAGGAGGTTAATTATGTGAAGGCGGGTCGGGGAAAAATACCATGGTTTATTTGGTGGACACGTGTTTTTACGTGGAGCACATAGGAGGTAAAAACAGTTTGGATTAAACCACTCCAGCCAAAGCCCGATGTAATAAATGCACCATTTATCATATGTTTAATGTGCGACATTTTTCCAGGAGTGCATTTCAACAACAAATATGGAATTTCTAATAAATGAAATTCCTCCTCATGGTGAAAAGGGTTTACAGAGGCAATATCCAGTGAACAAAGACTTGGATAATTCTTTATCCAAATATTTACAGGAGTAAAAGAAGAAGATAAAAGGTGTTTTACCAAAGACGGTAAATTGGAAAAAACACACAGTAAATGTTTTTCATGTGAAATGGTAACAGTAAATGTTTTTTACAGTGAAATGGTGAATTGGGAAAAACAAGACATGGTTTTAAAATAACCACAGACATGAATTAAATTATGGAAATTTAATTCTACAGGATAGAAAATATTTGGGAATTATTTTTATTTCAAATATATTATTCCCAAATGTTTAATGAGAATATGGATAAATGGGATTAAATTTGAAAGAGTATAAGTGACATTTCAAAGATAATGTGGCAGAGGAAGGAGCTGGAGCGTCAA
This sequence comes from Picea sitchensis, assembly GCA_010110895.2. Lineage (NCBI taxonomy): Eukaryota > Viridiplantae > Streptophyta > Pinopsida > Pinales > Pinaceae > Picea > Picea sitchensis. The sequence goes on from SNQJ01S0062241.1 coordinate 41,139, forward strand.
ACGAATTTGCAGGGATCATGAAACGTTTGTTTTATGAAAAATGTCATTTGTAATCATTGTAGAAGGTGAAACGTTTCATTTCAGTTATTGTAACTGGTTGCACATTGAAGGAACTTGAATTTTATAAGTATTAGAGGTTTTGAATATATTAATGGTGGGAAAAAGTGCAAGGGCACAGTTCTGGTTGTTTTGAACTTCATTTTAATTTTCTAGGGCTAAATTGAATACATATGCAACAGCTTTGAAGTCTCTATGAAAAGAGTCTAATGGTGGTGATATGAGTTTTGTCTTCACTGATTGTATTTGTTTCCTATGATATTTTATTCCATATACATTTTTATTCTATTTAAATTGGAGAGTTAAAGGCCCATAATTCACCATTTGATGCTCTTGGCTTAAGTAATTTAAACTGTGTATATTTCTTCTTAGCTAATTCAGAATTCATTCCTGTAATGCTCTGATGCAGTTGTCTGTTTCTCTTTCCTCTTACCACTCTAATTAAATTCAAGTTATAACTCAGATTCATTGCCTCATTTAGCCTTTATCCTCTGGAGAGTTCTACAAGCTAGTCAATGTTTTCATTCAATTTCATAATTTTGACTCCATAGCCCTGCGTGTTCCACCCCTTCATTGCCAACAACTTTATTAAAAAACCCCAAAACAAACCAAATCTAGCCACCAATTTCCAAAGAAGTATCAAGTGACATGAGAGAGCCCTCTCTGAGTTGAGCAGGCTAGTGCCTCAGCTCTAAAGTTGTTTGAAACAATTACCTCTGTCATTTGTCTATTCAGCCAGAAACAATTTACAGAGTGCTAACATAGAGGATAGTCAATCACCTCCATGCCAAAAGGAGAACCAACAGAGAGTTTAGATTGAATGGAAACATCAGATATTTTAACATGGGCGATGTGATATTAGACCTGGGATCTGAAGTGAATGTATTGCCTAAAAAGACATGGCAATGCATGGGAGAACCTACCTTAGGCTACTCACCTGTCCAACTGAAATTAGAAAACCAACATAGAGTTATGCCAATAGGGAGGCTGAAAGGAGTGACAATAGATCTGGATGGAGTGCAAACTAAGGAAGACTTCAAAGTGACCAAAATCGTGGATGGCACAAAACCATATCCAGCGTTACTGGGATTGGACTGGGCATTTTAAAATCAGGCAATAATAAACTTGAAGACCAGGAAGATGACATTTGAGTCAGGAGAATATAGGGTTATTGCGCCTCTAGATCCATCAGAAGCCGAAATATTTGTGGAACCAACATGTTTAGACCTGGAAGAAATTAACTAGCTGTACCGAACCACCGCGCGCACTAAGGATTACATTAACCCAACTGTCGATGGTGTACTTAAATGGAGAAGCATCACGTCATGTGCTTCTGAATCAGACACAGGTCTAGAGAATTGGTAGCAGTGCCTATATGAGGTCTCAACTAGAAGATGTGCACGAATAGACTGCGCAACAAGGTGGGTTGGGACAGAAATCAGAGAACCTCCAAGTTTCCATGGAATCAACGACTCGGAAGAATTTATAACAAGATATGAATACGAAGTATTAGACAATCAAATATTTTTAGATCTTGACATTGCACTTAGGGATACACCTGTAAGATGGTGGGGTGCACACAAAGAAAAAATCAAGGACTGGTACCAATGCAAAATACTACTACGCATCAGATTCGACATAGAACAAAAGAGGAGCACAACTCATAAATACAATGGAAAAGGGGCACCAACAGAACATTTGGAGAAGTGTAGAGCACTGTGGAAAATGACACCCCCAGAGGAATGGCCCCATAATTTTGTACACACACTAGAGGGAATCCCAACATACTGGTACACAAACCAGGAACTGTGCAGAGGAACTATGAGATGGGACGTACTACAACATAAATTTATAGTCACTTTCTCATTTGAGCATGAGAACCCCAACATAGATACAACACTCCAACAAATAAGAGGGGTGATATGCAGTAAGGAACATGAAGTTGAAATCATAACAGAAGAACAACAACAGAACAGACAGACAGTGAAAGAATTACTATCATGCTACCATGTACAGGAAGAAGGACCAGATGAAGATGAATCGTGCGATATTCATATCGAGGAAGTTGAAGGTGAAAGAGAAGTGGAAGGTACACCCCTAGAATTAGAAGTAATTGTTGCACTGATCAAGGTAAAAAAAGTCAACATTGGGACAGTTGAGAATCCCAAAATGGCCAGCATTGGGGACTATTGGGACGAGCAAACAATGAAAAGGATAACGAAGTTAATACGCGAGTACAATGACCTGTTCCCAATGACCTTCACAAAAATGAAGGGTATTGCAGGAGAACATGGAGAGATGAAGATCCCTCTCAAACTGGAGGCAAGATCTACCAGACAGAGGCCTTACATATTGAACCCCATATACAAGAAGAAAGTAAGAGCATAAATTGACAGAATGTTGGAAGCAGGGATCATAGAACTGTTAGAATAATCAAAATGGATAAGCCCCATGGTAGTGCAGGAGAAGAAGAAAGGAGGCATAAGAATTTATTTAAACTTGAGAAAGCTCAATGATGCTTGCCTTCATGACCCCTTCCCTACACCCTTTATAGATGAAGTCCTAGAAAATGTGGGAGGTCAGGAAGCATACTCATTCACTGATGGATTCTCAGGCTACCACCAAATCAAGATAGCACCAAAAGATCAGTACAAGACTACCTTTGCAACATAATGGGGATGCTACCGATACAAAATCATGCCTTTTGGACTGAAGAATGCACCAAGAATATTTTCTAGAGTTGTCATTGTTGCATTCAAAGAATTCATCCATCAATTTATAGAGGTATATTTGGATGATTGGACAGTGTACATCCTGCTGAAGGACCATGCATAGGTGTTGAGGTTGATGTTAGAAAGATGCAAGCAATGCCAAATATCCTTGAACATTAAGAAATGTATATTTGGAATACCCTTTGGAATTCTGTTGGGTCACATAATATACAGACAAGGTTTGATCGTGGATCCTTCCAAGATTGTAGTCATTGTGAACTTACCACCACCAAAATCAGTGCGTCAGTTGAGGGACACATTGGGACATACATGATACTATAGAAAATTCATAAAGGGGTATGCACAGATCACTATCCCGATGGAGAAATTGCTCAAGAAAGGTACTAAGTTTCAGTGGAATGAGGATTGCCAACGTAGATTGGACACCTTGAAGGAGAAGATGGTCACATAACCCATATTAGTATTTCCAGATTGGAAGAAGAAATTCCATGTACATGTAGATGCATCAGCCATAGAGCTCGGAGCTATTTTGGCGCATCCAGGAGCAGGATAATTGGATCATCCTATAGCATTTGCTAGCAGGAAAATGTCAGAATCGGAGAAGAACTACAAAAATACAGAGAGGGAAGGCCTAGCTATGGTCTACTTGCTTCAGAAGTTTAGGCATTACCTACTTGGAAAACATTTTAAGATGTTCACAGATCATTCAACACTTAAGTACCTAGTCAACAAGCCAGTGTTGGGGGGGAGAATCTGTCGATGGTTACTGCTGTTTCAGAAATTTGACTTTGAAGTCATAGTTAAACCAGGGAAGCTGATCAGAGGACCTGATCACTTGTCAAGGGTCACTAATGGCGAGGAGCCTACCAAATTAAAGGATACCTTACATGACGTGCAACTATTTTCAGTTCAGATCACAGATGATTATTTTGTTAACATTATTGAGTATTTAAGTACATGTACTATGCCATAGGAACTCAACACCATGTAGAGGAAAAATATGGTTGTCCGAGTATCCAACTACTAGTTGATCGTTGGACACTTATATAAAATGGGGGTATACAACATCTTGAGAAGATGCGTACTAGAACACAAAATGCCTAGGATACTTGCAGAAGCCCATGAAGGAATCACGTGAGGACACTATGCAGGGAAAGATACAACGCAAAAGGTATTGCACGCGGGATTATGGTGGCCAACTATTCATAGAGATGCAAAGGAGTATTGTCAACAATGGGATATTTGTCAGAGGGTTGGGAAACCAAACATACATGATGAGATGCCCTTACACCCACAAGTGACGCTACAAGTGTTTGACAAATGGGCTATCGATTTTGTTGGGCCAATTCACCCACCCACAAGAATATTAGGCACGTGATACATTATCATTGTGATAGAATACCTCTCAATATGGGTAGAGGCAACACCAATTAAATATTGCAGCGCAGAGTCAGCCGCACATTTCCTGTTTGAACATGTGTACACCAGATTTGGATGTCTAAGGATTCTGATGAGTGACTAAGGCACTCACTTTATCAACAACACTATTAGAGCTCTAACTGAATAATTTGAGTTCTACCATCAGAAAAGTATTCCATATCATCCTCATGCAAATGGAATAGTGGAAGCCTTCAATAAGATCCTGGAGAATTCCTTAACCAAGATTTGCAATGTCAATAGGGATGTCTGGGATTCAAAGATACCAGCAGTATTGTGGGCATATATAACTACCTGTAAAAAGTTGACAAGAAAAACACCATTCAGATTGGTAAATGGACAAGAAGTAGTGATGCCACTAGAATTTTTGGTACCTAGTTTGCATGTAGCAATGATTACAAACATGACAGAAAGATTTGTAGTACAAGAAAGGTTAAGTCAATTGATGAGCATGGAAGAAGATAGGATTCTAGCAGGGTTCCACCAAGGAGTACAAAAAGCAAGGGACAAAGCGTGGTACGACCGAAATATCAAGAGAAAAAGTTTCAAGGAAGGAGACCTAGTCCTACTGTATGACAACAAGTTCTTTCAACATCCAGGAAAGTTCATAATGCATTGGTTGGGACCATATGAGGTGAGGACGGTTGTAGACGGAGGAGTTGTACCGCTGAAGGACTTAGGTGGAACATAACTTAGAGGAATGGTCAATGGAATTCAACTAAATCTATACAGGGATAGTTGACCACCAATAAATCGATAGTTAAAAAAACACACCGCGCAGAAATCCACGCGCGTAGGAGAAAAAATCAGTGCGACAAAACGAAAAAAGAGTCATAATGCACAAGTCATTGATTCAATGCAGAAAAATAGGAAATATTGCGCCAAAAGCAAAGGGGATAGAAGCCAAGGACTCTGCATGCTCAAAAATCTCAACACTCCAGAAAAAGGACTGACGGTCGAACAATGTGGCGATTCGGTAGATAACGACTGTGGAAATCAAGTGCCAAGTGGCAGTGACAGTAAAAATTACGACAACCCGTACACAAAAGTAAAGACCATATCACGACGGAAAGGAAAAATGGTTGAAGACAAGATGCAAAGGATGACAGTTAATACATGTAATCGTACCACATGTCGGACACGCTGCCAAAAGTGAAATAAGGGACAACTGTGAGTGCATAATAGTTGTCATTCAGTCGCCCCGTTATAAAGACGAAAAAAGGGGGGAAACACCGGTTATTGTGTCAATTAATAAGGAGAGAATGCAGAGCTGAGTAGAAGAGAGCTAAAGATGAATTTGACCAAGCATTCGTCAAATCCATCTATATCTAGCTTAGAACTCGTCGAAATGTCACCACCACGAGTTGGAGAGCTAGGCAGGACTGGCAGGAACACACGCAACACGGTACGCACGATAGACGCAAGAGAGAAAGCGGAACCTGTAGTAGTGGATGTCGATGAACTCCACACATCGGATTATGAAACAAACCCGGTGACAGTTGAAGAGGAACAAAACACAACATAGGAGGTCAGGCCAATGATGGAGGACCCCGAGAGAACTAAGTCCGATAACTCGAGGGGGAAAAGGAAACAACAGATGAAGCATGCCACGGGTTCAACACCACAGAGCCACGAACCAGAGGTAGAGAAGGCCGCAGTAAAAAAGGGTGTACCAGAGGTGGGGGCCTCATCCTCACCAGGAAAACTGAAGGGCTAGGTTGAGAGAAGTGCGCACAGAGGGTCACATATGCAGGCAGAAGGGACCCTGATTTTTCCAAAAATAGCGAGTGGAGTGCAAGTGGATGACGACATGGTCAGCGGAGTCACTACCATCAAATATTCCGACCATGACGTGACCAATGTCACTAAATTCCTAGACTTGGCGTCGCAGGTCTACTTAGAAAGAAGGGGAGCAGGCTCATCAGGCATGCCACTGATAGAGTCGACGTAGTGGATCCTGGGGTTATATAATACTGGCATCATGAATTTGTTGGATGCCCCACACTTTGGGAGGGGAAAACCTATACATGATTGCATCAACCAATTCCTTGCAAACATCCATGGGGGTTTTTATGGATGGAAAGGCCGGTGCCCATCACAATGGACCTCATCGCAAGAATCACAGGGCTACCCACAGATGGAGAAAAGATAGAGAAGTACTTAGAGGAAAAAACAAGAGCTAAGGCCATCTCAGACGAGATCAAGTCTAAGTATGGCACAGAGAAAGGCAACAGGGGAATCAAGATCAACGACATTAATGATCCCGTGACACAATTTTCCACCAGGATACTTGGGTTCAAATTAATGTGCAAGTGACGAAAAGAGGAAGTACCGACTGGTGTGGTCACTGTCGCTGCGCAGTGTGCAAAGGGGAGCTCGATGAGCTGGGACCCATACCTCCTTAATGCATTCTTGGAGGATTGAAAAGACACACAATATTGGGGCCCTAAGTTCCACTACTCGTGGCTACTCATCCCCATTGGCCTTGTGGGTTGGAAAGAATTGGTCTACAGTACATATATGGAGAGACTAGAAAAGTGTGGCGCAACGCGCTACACATCATTACGTAGCAACACAGAACCAAAGAGAAAGAAAATAAACATGGACACATTTTCACAGTATTTCAAAGAGATGTAGGAGATGATTATAGATACATGGTGCATTACACTAGAAATTGTCCATTTTGGACAAGTTGCCAACTTCAGGGCAACGTGCCACAGCTTATGGATGCAAGCCAAGCGTAAAAAATCCAAGGAGTGGATACAACTTAACTACTGTGTCACGTAGGAGGAAATCCAAAGGGAGGTCAACGAGTGGCCTGAAGAATGGAAGGTACCCCAGATTCCAACCAAGGTGCAAAGTGTGCAACCTCATATGCAGGACAAACCAGCCCTAGCACACCAAACATGAACCAACAGGGCAGGAACCAAGAAGAGGAATTCCCAAGGCCAAGAGGGGGGAATCACCCCAGCCAAGAAGAAGTCGCACACATATAATAGACCACCAAGGGGGCGTACACAGGTTCTACCGTGCACAGAGTAGCCACCCATACACTCAAAGGGAGAAGTGTGAGAAGAAGAGATAGACACAAGGAGCCAAGAAATTCCTGAGGCAGAAGAAACAGGCGCAGAGACACATGAAATCCCTGAGGAGGAGGAGAAAGGGACAAGAACCTAGGATATTCCTGAGGCTGGATAAACAAGGACTGTTGGCATGTTTAAAGGCAGAGTGTGCTTGTCATTGATGGCAAGATCAGAGTGTGAAATGATGGAAAAACAGGAACAACGTAAGCTCAGGAGGATTAGCACAGAGTCGCACATAGTGCATAGGTGTGCACTAGGGATGAGGTTAAATCATTTCCAAAGCTCAAGAGAGATAGCGTACTCAGGATCTTAGACATATCAGAGGTCGAGGCCTTTGACACTTAGAAATTATTCCAAGTCAGGAGGATGTGTAAGCTTGGGAAGAGAAGCAACAATGATCATTGGATCCCATTGAGAATTCCCGATGACCATTAGATCTGAATTCAGATAGGTCAAGCATGCAGATGGAGGACAGATCTTGGGTATTAGATCTGAGCACGGGGTCCGACCATCATTGGATCCAAGAGAACCTACACTTTCTTTAAAGTGCAAGGTGAAGTGGGCTTACAAAATCTCGAAAGAAGGAGGATCGTCCATCTTCGGGAAGGACACGTGGTCACAGATCATCATTTCGCTAACTAAAAGGTCAAAGGAAGGAAGTTCTCTAACCTCCCAACTCACAATATGAGAAATCGCAATAAGATCTAGACCGTCAGATCTGGAGTAATTACGAAGGACCAACAACCGTTAGACATGGTGAAGCTGCAAGGCGGATAAGACGAAGAGTCATCCAACTCTCCAAAACTATGAAGGAATCCTGGCCGTCCATCGAGGACAGTCGTGGATCGCTGGTTCCATAGGACACATGGTGAAAGATCATCGTTTCGCTGACTGGAAAGTCAAAGGAGCGAAGTGCTCGTTTGATTGGCGAGTGGTCATATCTCAAGGTCACATAGTCGAAGGCTTAAGGGAAGGAGCTAATTGCTAAGCTCCATCTCGACATTCACAACTTGGAGAATCGATACCCTTTATCATAGGAATCGTGATATGCGAGATCACGAAAATATCTGGGCCGTCAGATCACCAAGGATTGTGGACCGTTGATCAGGCATGAAGAAGGCTCGTGAAGTGGAGAAATCGCAATAAGATATAGATCATTGATCCAAGAGGGGAACGTGGCGATAGATCAGAGCACTATAGAAACATCGATATGCGAAATTGTGAAGCGCCTTTTGGCGCAGCCTGTGGTCACCATTGGTGGTCACGTGAGGGGAAGAAGCTAGTGGTGCTAAGCTCCATCTCGGAGTCTTGGCGATCGTGACTTGGAGTATCGAGATCCTTCATCATAGGAATCACGATATGCGAGATCGCAATGAGATCTAGACCATCGGATCATTAGATATCTCGACCGTTGATCAAGCTCGATGAAGTTCATAAGTTCATGAAATACGAAGCACCTTTTGGCGCAGCCTGTGGTCACCGCCGGTGGTCATGTGAGAAAATAGCGGTGCTAAGCTCCATATCGGAGTCTCAACAATCACAAATTGGAGTGTCAAGACCCTTCATCACAGGAATGAAGAAATGTGAAATCACAAAATTCAGATTCTGTTTAGCACTCGGTCATAGCTAGTGGGCATATGAGATAAACGCAAGACCCTGTGGATTTAATCCAACGGTGTTGGTTATTTGAGCATCTGATCGAAGGGCTATTATTGATCTTCATGATTAACTATTCAGTTATGATTCAATTAGTAGAACCGAATCATGGTTCTTGGACGGTTGGCGATTCAGTTGTTGTGTGTTTTTTCCCAAGAAGATTTGAGGTGTAACTGCAGAGGAAGTGGTTAAAAGAAACATGCAGTGATTGTGCGATGTTGGTTGTTCTGAAGGAAAAATGAGTTGAACTGTAAGAAAGGGAAAATTACAGTATGCGCAGTGTGAGATAAAACTCAGAGATGAGTAACAGATGAGGCATAGACAAAAGCGAGATGCAGTTTTTCTTTTTGAGGCTTGAGCGAGCGAAAGTGGAGTGGCAGTGAACAACCCGATGAGAAGAACCGTGGCATGGTGAAGAGCATGCAGAGGCACTGTTCATGGAGGACGAATAAGGTGCACAGATAGTATAAATACATAGAAAAGGGAAGAGATGGATGCTGTTGTGGAGAGGAATTACACACGGGAAATAACATGCTATGGGAAGGAGCTGAAATACACAGAAGAGGCATAATTCATAGAATCAAAATAAGACACAGAGCATAAAGCGAAGAAGAAACAAAGAATAGAGATGCATAGCTGAGACAGTAAAAGAAGGTTGAGGTGCACCTGTAGAGAAAAGAAGAAGATCAGAAAGCGCAAGAAGATGCAGGCAGAGAGACACTGATACAGGAGAGCAGAGTAGCATAGCATAACAATGATAAGCCTAGTAAGCCAATGACAACTATTGAATCACTGTAATAAGTTTCAGTAGAAAATATTTATAATCAGGGTGGTAGGGAGGTGCTAGGGAGGACTGTTGTCCTCAGAGGTTCAAGTGGGTGCTTGAACACATGGAGTTGTATATTCCATCTGGTTGCATCCAGAGAAACCAGGGTGGCAGGGTGGTGCAAGGGATAACTGTTGTTCTCTGTTATACATGTTGGTGCCTGTGTGACTGGAAGTTGGTGCTTCCATCCAGTTGGTGCTGGAACACTCAGGGAGTTGGTGCTTCCTTCTAGTGGGTGCTAGAGAAACCAGAGAGTTGGTGCTCTCAAACAAGTTGTTTCTTGTATAAGTGGAAGTAGGTGCTTCCATCCAGTCGGTGTTGGAACACTCAGGGAGTTGGTGCTTCCTTCTAGTCGGTGCTAGAGAAAACAGAGAGTTGGTGCTCTTAGAAAGTTGCATCTTGCAAAACAGAGGTTGTAGCCTCACAATGAGTTAGAGCTCATATGTATGATAATGTACAGAATGCAAAGATTACTTATCATACTAATAAGAAGAGGTTTTTACCCTTTATGGGTTTCCTCAAGAAATATCTGTCTCTGTATATTTCATATGTGTGACTGATGTCAAATGTTCTATTTCTTACCTCTCTGTATTATTGTGATTTTCATTGAGTACTCTGTAAAGAGTTTAAAATAAGCATAATTGTTTAAGCACAGTAACAACTGATTCACCCCCCCCTCTCAGTTGTCCAACAATTGGTATCAGAGCTGGTTCCTTTTATCTAAAGGTAGATCTATAAGCTTAAACATGACAATTCATGAAGGGACTTTAGTCACGAATCCTCCTTTGTTTGATGGAACAAATTTTTCCTTTTGGAAGGTTAGAATGAGAACATACCTAATGGCCTTAGGTGCTGATGTTTGGGATGTAGTAGAGACTGGATACATAAAGCCCGTTGTGCTAGCTTCCAAGGATGATAAGTTAGAATTTAGCTTTAATGCTAGGGGAATGAATGCTATCTTGAATGGACTTGTAGAAGCCGAGTTTGTAAAGGTGATGCATCTTCAAACTGCCAAAGAAATGTGGGATAAACTCATTAGCAGCTATAAAGGAAATGAGAAAGTAAAAGATGCCAAACTTCAAACACTTAGGTTGAAGTTTGAACAACTAAAGA
>SNQJ01S0062241.1:58903-74487 GCA_010110895.2 Picea sitchensis
ATTGCTTATCTCTCTGCATTATTGTGATTGTCATTGAGTGCTCTGTAAAGAGTTTAAAATAAGCATAATTGTTTAAGCACGGTAACAACTGATTCACCCCCCCCCCTCTTAGTTTTCCAACAAGGACAACTACTGCAGGGGATACCCAGAGACCTCCTAGCCCTGAACCATTGGCTACCTAGGAGAAGTGACCAAGGGAGCACACCAGTGGAAGCCAAAATAATACAAAGGCCCACAAACCACAGAGCCATGTTTCACTAACCTCGGATGACGTGGAACTGGTGGCGACATCAGTCGAGGAGAGAATATCCGAAGTATGGGAGAATGCGGAGAAGAAAAGGGCTTCAATCGTCGATCAAGTGCAAGAGGTAAAAACTGAGCTGGAGCAGTTAATAATCAGGGCAACACATTCACCAAAAGAAACATCGATACAGGCTAAGGAAGGAGTGTGAATGCTGGAGACAGTGCAGTTTGTAGCACAACCAAGTGCCAACTTCATCATCATGCTAGAGATGATCTTCATTGACGAAGAAACAACATAGAAACCTTTGAAAAACATCGAAACATTGGAGGTGTTGTTGGCCAAGATTCCCACAAAAGCACTATACAAACTTCAGGTGAGCGTTGCATAGGAGACTCTGTCCATAGCAAGAGAGGACACCACAAATATACAGATAGCCTAGACATAGGCTATCTCATTGAAGGAGGCCCTCAACCTTGAGGTGCAACAGAAAGAGCAATCAAAGCTGAAAGTGGAGAAGATGGAGCAACAAATCCATATGTTGTTTTAAAAAAATTATTGAAATCACCAGCGATGAGGTTGGGTCATCAGGGGAGAAGCTACGCAGGATAGAACAAACTATCCAGGAGTACAAGGAGAGGATAAAAGAGTTGGAGGAGCATGTCATACCCACAACTCCCTCAGAAGTCAGAGATCAAAGGGAAAAGGATGCAACAACAACTACAGAGGGAATCAACCAAAGTATTCATACCATCATGACATTGTTAGAGAAGAGCACATAGCTCTGGACTCACCTATTAGAGGATGAGAGCCTCCAGGAGCTACAGGAGAAGGAAGCCAAAATCCACGCAACAATGGAGGAAGTGAAGCAATGATAGAAAACAATGTCACTGCCGGAGAAGATCAATACTACCACAGAGCTAAAGGCTCTGCAGTTGGAAGAGAAAGCATTGCAAACACAAAAGACAACGAGACATGTGCTTCTGGAGCCCCTACAAGAAAATGCAGAGCAACTAGTCATGGAGAGTGACGCAGCTAAGAAGAAACTTGAGAAGATCGGGGCTGAAGGTGAAGAGTTGTTGTAGTCTCCCTTCATGGAGAAGGTGGTCACCAGTATGACCGACAAGAGTAGTCAGGCTCAACAACAATGCCAACGCATAATGGATATGTATGGCAAACTGCAGCAGGTAGTGTCTGACACAGGAGGCAAGCAGTGATAGTGGAATAATTCAAGCAGTGACACAAGATGAGTCACGATGTCAGTGTTGGGGGCCTATTGGGAACAAGCCCATTTTTGGAAAAGAGCACAACGTGGAGGCAAGACAGTTGGAAGAAAATCATGTGAGGTGCACATGAAAGAAGAAGGGAAAGAAAGACAATTGGTAGAAAAGCAGCAAAGAAAGCATGCATGCAGAGGAGAAAAGTGCGCGAGGCCAGCATGAAATAAGACCTAAGTAGATTAGGGTTTTGGTAAGAGAATGTAATGGCAGATGAGCCAAGAATAGGTATAAATAGACACCTAGAAGGTCTAAGGGGTTGTTTTTGGTTTTGGGGTTCGGTGTCTTAGATGGTTGTATGAGTTAATCACATGAGATAAAGTAACAAGTCTGTGACATAAGTATGATCTGATACCTTTGTTGTAATCCGTTGATCTATCGGAGGGAAAAGGGACACAACCTTGAGGGTTAGATCGCAGGCTGGGGAGCCTGGTGCAATCTAGTCAGCCTCGTATAGGTTGGGAAGTCTGATTGATGAATGTATGAATAGATATATAGTGTGCGTGGTGCCATGCATGACAGACCTATAATAAAAGAGCCTTAGAGCCAAATCTTTGTGGACATATCACAGGAGGGGGTGAACCATGGTAATTCATGTGTTGTGTGGAATGATTATTGGTTGTATCTTTGTTGTTAATGGTTAATGTCTTATATCAATGCTTGATGGATAGTTAGATCTGTTTATTTGTATGCATGCATAAGGAACAACAGGATAACTAAGATCGATGATTGACTGAATATTGCTAATAAGATAAGTAGAATCCACAACGCACCCTAACAAATCCCGACTCAATCCTAGACTGCAAGCACTTGAATATTACAGTCACCCATTAAGACTATCTCGGGTGAGACTATGCAGTGCACTCTGTGTACTACATTGCCTTCTGGTTCACCAGGAGGGCCGATGGTTTTAGAGGCTTTGTTGCAACCCCGAACAGACATGAACCCTGGGTCACTCAAGCTAAAGATATGAACTCAGACAGATATATAAGTAACCAACATGTATGTAGTTTTATATATTCTTATTTCAATTTGAATTGAAAAACTGTTTCTTTGTTGTCCCATTGTTATGTTTTAAAATGTGTTAGTAAATAAGTGTATTTTTACTTAGTCAAATTGTTATAATTTTAAATAAGATATTAAAAAATAGATTTTAAAGTTATATAAAAAAGTCATTTTAAAGAAATTTAGGATAAATGATTTACACCTACATAATATTTATAAATTGTAATTGTAATTTTAAATTTAAATTCTTAAAGTATTAAGGGACATTTTCACTAAGGCATGCACCTTTGTAACTTTAATATAAGAATTTGACATAATCACGTGTAAAATTAGTTCTTATAGTTTTGTTTATAATATGAATAATTAACTACATTTACCAAAACCTCTAAAGGGGATACCTAGCCAAGTAACCTTAAACAATATTTGTGAATATATAGGATCATTAGAAAAACTTAGATAAGGAAGAGAAGTTAAACTTCAAATAAAGTCAGAGGAAATGTTTGATAATAAGTTTGGATCCTTTGAAGACAAGATTGAGAAAGAGATAATAGGGTTGGAGAATAAGATGCAAAAAATGGAGATTAAGTTATAAAAAATGGAAAAGAAAATCCAAGAAAAGAAACAAATAACCTAAGAATGAGAGGTTGGAAATCTAGAAAATCTTAATATCAAGAACACGATTAAAGAGCTACTAAGAAAAAATAAATAACAATTTGGCTCTAAATAGTTTGGAAGGTAAATTGGATATCAAACCCATCAAAGAGGAAATGAATAAGATTATAGAGTTATACCTTGAGTGTAACAAAAGAGCCTTAAGCCTCAAGCCTCATAATTTTTGGTTTGAAATAGAAGAAAGATGAGGACATGCTAGTACTAGTCAAAGAAGAACTACAAAATAAATTACAAATTGAAACAACTTGTCTCATAGAAGCAAAGAGGTTGGGATAAATAATTGAACATAAAGATAGGTTAATTCATGTTTAGGTAGTAAGATATATTGACCATAATATGGCATACTTAGTAAAACCCTCAATCTAAAAGGGTTGAGAATATTTATAAATGAATACCTAATTCTAGAAATCAAGTTGAATTGTTGAAGGAAATTCAAAAGGTAAAAGAAGCCAAGAAGGAAGGAAAATGGGAAATAATTAGGAATATAAAATCTATTATTAGGGATAGAGACACTCTATATCCTATCTTTGAACTGACATGTCTTTCCATGGAGCAAAGGGAGCTAGATCCCAAGTGAAATTGATATTATATTTCTTGTTGAAACTTGGGAGCATGAAGTATATAAGGTCCCTAACATTTATGTTATGGTCGGTATGGAACAAGAGATTCTATCACAAAAGAATTGGAGGCATAGATGTTGATGATTACAACTACATGAGACATTCTCCAGGACACACACTGATTAATTCGACCTAAGAGAGAGTGCATGAGATGGGTGTGTGGTTCCTATCTGAGACAGAACTAGAACATAGTGATGGCCTCCTCCTTACAGAGAATTGACAATAACTCCAGATTATTCTCCTGTGTAACGTAGTGAGAAAAGAGATTTGCTGAGTTGGACGTGCATGTGGCTGAGCACAAGGTGAACGTGTGAATTCCCATGAGTTAGGTGCATAATTATGAGATAGATATGAATACAATGTATTAGCCTCCTATGAGAAGAGAGTTGAGATGATGAACTCCATATAACTCTCCTGAGTAATGCAGTCAGAAATAAGATATGTTGAGTGGATGTGTCTATGGATGAGCACAGGTGAACATGATCCTAGTGGTTTAGAACTAGTGAGTGTGGTTCTCTTGTGAGACATAACGAGATAGAGATATGGACATCCCTATGGATGTGCCCATAGTGGCTGAGAACTAGTGGGTGTATGAGATCCCTTGCTATATTATTCAAGAGTCAGACCCACCTGTAACCCTAATTGTAATGTAAAGGGTACAGGTCAACCCCGCCTTAATGTAAGTGATAATTAATGTAAAAGATAATTAATCTGGTTATTATTAATTATATTGTCAGTTAGAGAGGTCGGCCCTGTTGTGCCAATAGACACTTCTATTGACAGGTCAAGTCTAATATAATTAAAGGTAAATTCCCCATTGAGGAATCATATCCTTTGTGTGAGTTTGAAAATTTCATCAAGTACATCTTCTTGGGAAACGTGTGACCCTCTCTTGGGCGCTAGTCTTCTAGGGTTTGCAAGCACCCTTTTGTGTGCTAGGTTTTCTTGGTGGTGGAGGTATTTCTCTTGAATAATATAGAAAAGGATTGGTTGGGTTTTCTTCCCTTGTTGAGAAGGGTCTCCCAGGATACTTCGTGTGTACTTGTGCTTGGTGTTCTTGTGATCTTGGTTGCTGCAACAAAATTGTTCATGGTTTAAGTTAAATTCTAAAATGGAATGAACGTCATGCTTAAACCTTTCCTATTGAAAAATCAACATGGTACCATAGCACAGGTCTTGAAGAACCCTTGTAACACACCCGCCCTTTTAAGGGAGCTTCTATAGTGTAGAGCATCTAAATTTTCATTTTTGTTCTCTCGCGTGAACAAGCACCAAGCACAAGCCTCCTCCACGTGACCACTACCCATGACCACAATCCTAACTAAAAGGTGCTTCGTGACTTCTGTCGTCAGGTATTCACATAGGATCCAACCTTGACTCACCCGACCCCTGAATTCCCGAACTAAGATCCTAGCCCAACACTAGCTTCATTCTTTAATGTCTATCCATGTGACCCCTCGTTATGACTCGAGGCACAACCCTCAAGCGCTTCAAAACTTCACGTATCAAGAAGCTGGAAATTAGTCCATCTCCTTTCCTCGGAATCCCTAATTCTGAATTCTTGATGTTAGATCAACGGTCCACAATCTCCCATGACCCAATGGCTCAGATCAATTCTTCGTGAATCGGGACTTCGCGTTTTGTGAAGTTGTAGGGTCTCTCACCTCCCTTCTCTCGATCCCCGATATATCCTTGGACAATAAATGGTCCATGTCCTCCTTTTGATCGACGATTGTGATCAAATCACGAACTCAAACTTTGCAAGTTCTCACGACTCCTATCTCTGATTTCCCGAGTTGCAAGTCAGCGAAATTCTCATCTCTAGCCATGTGTCCCTTCTCGATGGATGGATAGGATTGTTGCGGCTCCTAGCTCCTTGGGTATTCGCCTCTGCTCCTTGAAAATCTTCCGAGGTTTGAAACCTTGAGCCGTCGAATCTGCTGCCACCTATCCTCCAACGATCAATTATTCCGATTAACTTCGCAACTTCAGGACTTCGCAAAAGTCTACTCTCATGTGCACTTTCAAAGGGTTAGACCTCGTGCACTTTCCTCTAGATCTCACAGCTATGGTCCTCCGCGCATAGATCCGACAAATGAGATTTGTTATCTCCCAGTGCGTGAACTCCAAACTTGCAGATACAACAGTCTAGGTGGGTCCCGAAGGACCCATAAATCAATGGTCCACATTACTTCGCGACTTCAGGTTTCGAAGGTTTTGGTCGCATCAACCCATAATCTTCCCGATACACGAACTCAGAACTCGTAGATCTGAGGGGATAGAGGGGTCAACTCTCGCGATATTTCCCATAGCCAATGGCCATGACATCCCTTGTCTCCTTCCAAACGGATCTCGTCCATCCATCCTTCGGACAAGGAAAACCTTTCCCTTTCGGTATTTTCATATCGCTGTTTTCCTGAGTTCTCACCCCAAGTGGGTTAAGGACTTGGGTCTAGAAATTCAAACAATAAGGGGGTTAGGGGTAAGCATTATCTTCAGATGGGTGGTTTCAGGTCTACACAATATCTCCTATCTCGACCATTTGTCGACTTATGTCTGGGAATCCCTCTAGAGTGAACCTGGGAATACTGTTGATTAGTGGGAAGCGTAAGTTTCCAAGGATATGGAAGCATATGTATAACATAGCCATTTCGCACAGAGATTTTCATACATGCATATATATATATATATATAGATGTGTCAAAACCAAGAAATCATTCATCATTCTAACTCAACAATTAAGGCCGAGAAAAGACTTATCAGAATCAGACAGTGTGAAGCGACTACTGGAAGGGGTGTCCGTTTCCACCCAACCATAGGCTCAGTCACTCCAAATGGATTTACCACTAGCCACCCCCTATCTAGACCATGATGCTCTGCAACACAACCGTTTCTTCTCACTCAGGCACAATAGGGACAAAGGTTACTCTCCTCTCCCCGCAGGATCCTGGCAATGGTTTACACGATACCAAGAAAGGAGGACTAGCCTCGTTTATCATCTTGTATCATAACCTTCTCTTCCATTTTTGGTGTTCCAAACTCTTAGTTTTTACATTCTTCCTTGAATACCCGAGATTCACTTTCCATCTGTGCACTCTTTGCAAGCGTGTTCTCCCCCTCTCCCCACCACACCTTCCCTTCTTTCCTCTTTCAGCAGGGTCACGTGTGGCCCGAATTACCAGTCAATGGTCAAGTCTGGAAGTTGTACGGATGAGTTCTTACACACCCCATCCCTCATTAACTCTTGAGGAGGTATTCCCACCCACCAGCCTGACTATAGTTCATTTATGGGTCAGAGGACGGTTCTGGTCCTGAGCAATTAAATCTAGTAAGCACTGGTTTGGTTACGGTTAATGCAACCATTCCTGGTCCCCTTCACCCTCTATCTGTATAACATTCGTGGTATTTCTAAGTACACCCCCCATTTCATTAGATATGAAACACTTGCCCATTTTCTTAGTAAATAATTAGGTTCACATTCGTTTACCTTTCAAACAAAGGTCCATCAAATCAATATTCACACATATAAAGTTTTCCATAGTCTTTTGGCCATTTATAGTTATATTTACAAACTGGGAGAAACATGGAGTCACAATTCCCTCCCCCTTAAAGGAACATCGTCCTTAATGTTCTATCTATTAACATGTCGTATATGTACAAAAGTGAACAAAAATGTGTATTCATGTCTCATGGCATCCTCCATTTCCCATGTGGCCTCATCTGGGCCAAAGTGTTTCCACTGCATCTTGACATATGTAATGGTTCGATTCCTGAGTGGGGTTTCCTTCCTGTTTAGTATGCATTGAGGTTCTGGCAAGAATGCTCCCTCCGGTTCCACCTGGATCATAGACCAGTCAATTATATGATTAGAATCATGTACATATTTCTTCAACAATGAAACATGGAAAACAGTATGTGCTTTTACTGTGGGAGGAAGTGCTAGCCTATGGCTACATGGCCCACTCTATCTAAAACTTCAAAAGTTCCACAATACTGGGGTGCCAACTTGGAACAAGATCCCATCCTCAGGGAACTCTTCCTGGGCCTAACTCTGAGATAGACGTGGTCTCCCGTCTTGAATTCTCTGGGGGTTCTCTTTTTGTCGGCATAAATTTTCTGTCTATTCTGAGCGATTTTCAGATTTGTCTTTATCTGAATCACTTGTTGTTCCATTTCTTTCAACATGTCGGCTCCAATCATAATTATGTTCATGGGATTACTCCAACTGACTGGAGTGTTGCATGACCTATCATAGACAACTTCAAAAGGGCTCATCTTTAGTGATTCTTGGTAGTCGTTGTTGTAGGCAAATTCCACTAGTGGCAAGTAATCTTCCCACTTTTTAGGTTGATGCATTACATGCATCCTTAGCATGTCTTCTAATATTTGGTTCACTCTTTCCATCTGTCCATTGGTTTGAGGATGATAGGCTGTGCTAAACAATAATTTGGTCTCCAGGCCAGCCATCAAGGATTTCCAAAAGTTTGAAGTAAATTTTTTGTCTCTGTCAGACACGATCTCCTTAGGCATGTCGTGTAGTCTGGATATCTCCTTCATGAATATGTTGGCAATATATATTGCCTTGCAATTCGATTTGATGGGAATAAAATGAGCGGACTTGCTCAATTTATCCACCACTACCATGATGGTGTTATTCTTCCTGGCTGATGTTGGTAATCCAGTGATGAAATCCATGGAGATGGTCTCCCATTTACATTTTGGGATTGGTAGAGGTTGTAATAATCCTGCTGGGTGCTAGTGTTCTACTTTAACTTGATGACATTCTATACATTTAGCTGAATACTCAGCTATGTATTTCTTCAATCCAGGCCAATAGAATTGTTTCCTGGTGGCCATGACCATATTCTGAAAGCTCGGATGGTCGGTGTATGGTCTCTTGTGCAATTCGTCCATTATGAACCTTTTCAAGTCATCACAACTTGGAATATATAGCCTGTTTCGGTAAGTTAGCAGACCTCCATATAACATCGGTTAGCCTTCAAACTTTATCCCTGTGAGTTCTTTCTCTAGGTACGAGGTCATGGTATGGAAGAATGTGTATGTTTCTTGTGCATTCCTGACTCTTTCCCTGACATTCGTCTCACAGGTGATCACCGTAGTCAGGTGATTTTTTTTCATACTTATGCTAAGGGCATTGACCACCTTATTTTCCTTTCCTTTGATATATTTGATTTTGAAATCAAACTCGCTAAGGAGGGCCATCCACATAGCTTGTCTAGCATTGAGTTTTGGTTGGTCAAACAGGGCCCGCAATCCACAGTGGTCTATCATAAGTACAAATTTCCTGCCCAGGAGGTAATTCCTCCACATTTTCAAAGAATGCACTATGGAGGCCAACTCTAGTTCATGGGTCACATAGTTGACTTCATGTTCATTCAATTTTCAAGATTCATAAGAAACTACGCTTCCTTCTTGCATAAGGACTCCTCCAAGTCCTTCCTTGCAGGCATCTGTGAACACGAGGAAGTCATTATCGAGATCAACCATCTTCAGCACGGGCACATGGGTCAGAAGGTATTTTAGTGACTGAAACCTTTCTTCACATTCCGGTGTCCAAATTAATTTAACCCCCTTCCTCTGGAGGGCAGTAATTGGACAACCAATCTTGTAAAACCCTTTTATAAACCTCTTATAGTATCCTGCTAAACCCATAAAGGATCTGATATCCGAAACATCCTTTGGGGTAGGCCATTCCATGATGGATCTGATCTTTTCAGGGTCTACTGCTACCCCTTCTTCAGATATGACATCACCCAAGTAATGTATTTTCTTCTGGAAAAGGTCACACTTGCTAAATTTGTCATAGATTTGATGCTCTCTTAGCACTTGAAGTACAAGTTTAAGATGTTCCTCATGTTCCTCTCTATTCTTGGAGTAGATTAAGATATCGTCAATAAAATCCAATACAAACTTGTCTAGGTATTTATTGAGTACATTGTTCATCAAGCACATAAAGGTGGAAGGGGAATTGGTTAATCCAAATGGTACTACCACAAATTCGTAGTGACCATATCTTGTCCCGAAGGCGGTTCTATGGGTGTCTTCATCCTTGATTCAGACTTGATGGTACCCATATCTCAAGTTAATCTTTGAGAAAATGGTAGCACCCCCCAATTGATCGAACAAGTCATTGATTCTGGGTAAGGGGTATTTGTTCTTTATGGTTACCTTATTGAGCTGTCTATAATCTGTGCATAGTTGGAATGTACCATATTTCTTCTTCACAAATAGAACTAGTGCTCCCCATGGAGACATGCTAGGCCATATGTATCCTTTTTCCATCATTTCCTTTAGCTATAGTTTGAGTTCAAATAGCTCTGATGTACTCATCCTATAGGGGATCCTAGATACTAGTACTTCTCCAGGTGCAAGTTCTTTTGAGAATTCAATGTCCCTTCTCGGAGGTAGACCTAGAACCTCTTCTGGAAACACATCTCTATACTCTCTTAGTATGGGGTGGTCTTCTAGGCTCGATCTGTCATCCTCAACAAATTCCAACACCTGTATTTCATATAGAGGACATCCCTTTCTGCAATTCTTTTTCATTTGAAGGGATGATATTCATCTCACTGAGACAGGCTTCTGAATCCCTTGGAGTGTTATCTTTCTCCCTTCTTCATTGACACATTCTAAGGTTTTGTGGTAACAATCCAACTTAGTTTTATATGCAGTTAGCCAATCCATACCAATCAGTAGGTCATACAATCCTAGGGGAAGTATGTTAAGGTTAGCTTGGGTGGGAAATCCATCCACAGTGAATTGGAAAGATGGTACAACCTCCGTTATTTTTCTTTTGGTGCTAGTGGCTAACTGTACCAACCATGGATTAATATGTTTATGTGGCTGTAATTTACACTTATCAATAACTTGAGGGGCCACATAACTCAAATTTGAACCAGGGTCAATTAAAATAGATACTAGATAGTTGGAAATCATACCTTCCATCTCCACCACTGAAGCTTGGTGGTCGGTTTGTTTATTATCCACGGCTGCATAAATTCATGGCATACTCCTGGCCACGTCATTGACGGAGGTATCTTCTTGGACATTGTAAATTATCCTACTATTCTGTTTTCTGTGAGGATAGTCCCTCAGTAGATGTTCTTCTCCACAACCCCAACATTTCAAGGGTTCTTTATTTGGGATATCAACCTTTCCCGGGGTTGATCCAAAAGGTTTATTTCCGCTATGGGAGGGGAAATTCTATTGGTGTACAGTTTGGGTAGGAAATATCATCCTTGAATCCTTCTAGAATAATGTGTTTGTTTCTTGTGCATTCCTGACTCTTTCCCTCACATTCGTCTCACAGGTGCTCACCATTGTTAGGTGATTTTTTTTTATACTTTTGCTAAGGGCATCGAACACCTTATTTTCCTTTCCTTTGATATATTTGATTTTGAAATAAAGCTCTCTAAGGAGGGCCATCTACCTAGCTTGTCTAGCATTGAGTTTTGGTTGGTCAAACAGGTGTCACAATCCACAATGGTCTATCATAAGTACAAATTTCCTACCCAGGAGGTAATGCCTCCACATTTTCAAAGAATGCACTATGGCGGCCAACTCTAGATCATGGGTCACATAGTTGACTTCATGTTCATTCAATTTTTGAGATTCATAACAAACTACACTTCCTTCTTGCATAAGGTCTCCTCTGAGTCCTTCCTTGCAGGCATCTGTGCACATGAGGAAGTCATTATTGGGATCAACAATCTTCAGCACATGCGCATGGGTAAGAAGGTGTTTTAGTGATTGAAACCTTTCTTCACATTCATGTGTCCAAATGAATTTAACCCCCTTCCTTTGGAGGGAAGTGATTGGACAACCAATCTTGGAAAACCCTTTTATAAACCTCCTATAGTATACTGCTAAACCCATAAAGGATATGATATCTGAAACATCCTTTGGGGTAGGCGATTCCATGATGGATCTAATCTTGTTAGGGTCTAATACTACCCCTTCTTCAGATATGACATGGCCCAAGTAATGTATTTGCTTCTGGAAAAATTCACACTTGCTAAATTTGGCGTAGAGATGATGCTCTCTTAGCACTTGAAGTACAAGTTTAAGATGTTCCTAATGTTCCTCTCTATTCTTGGAGTATATTAAGATATGATCAATAAAAACCAATAGAAAATTGTCTAAGAATTTGCTGAGTACATTTTTGATCAAGCACATAAAGGTGGCAGGGGCATTGGTTATTCCAAATGGTACTACCACAAATTTGTAGTGACTAGATCTTTTCCTGAAGGAGGTTTTTTGGATGTCTTCATCCTTGATTCGGACTTGATGGTACCCAGATCTCAAGTCAATCTTTGAGAAAATGGTAGCACCCCCCAATTGATCGAATAAGTCATCGATTTTGGGTAAGGGGTATTTTTTCTTTATGGTTACCTTATTGAGCTGTCTATAATCTTTTCATAGTCGGAATGTACCATATTTCTTCTTCACAAACATGACTGGTGCTCCCCATGGAGACACGCTAGGCAGGATGTAGCCTTTGTCCATCATTTCTTTTATCTGTAGTTTGATTTCAACTAGCTGGGGTGTACTCATCATATAGGTGGTCCTAGATACTAGTACTTCTCTAGGTGAAAGTTCTATTGAGAAGTCAATGTCCCTTCTCAGAGGTAGAACTGGTACCTCTTCTGGAAACACATATTTATACTCTCTTAGTATGGGGTTGTCTTCTAGGATAGGTCTGTCCTCCTCAACATATTCCAACACCTATATTGCATATAGAGGACATCCCTTTCTGCAATACTGTTTCATTTAAGGGATGATATTCATCTCACTAAGACAGGCTTCTGAATCCCTTGGAGGGTTATCTTTCTCCCTTCTTCATTTACACATTCTAAGGTTTTATGGTAACAATCCAGCTTAGTTTTATATGCAGTTAGCCAATCCATACCAATCAGCAGGTCATACGATCCTAGGGGAAGTATGTTAAGGTTATCTTGGGTGGGCAATCCATACAAAGTGAATTGGAAAGATGGTACAACCTCTGCTATTTTTATTTTGGTGCCAGTGGCTAACTATACCAACCATGGCTTTGTATGTTTATGTGGTTGTAATTTACACTTATAAACAACTTGAGGGGCCACATAACTCAAATTTGAACCAGGGTCAATTAAAATAGATACTAGATGGTTGGCAATCATACCTTCCATATCCACCACTGAATCTTTGTGGTCGGTTTGTTTATTATCCATGGATGCATAAATTTGTGGCATACTCCTGGCCACGCCATTGACAGTGGTAGCTTCTTGGATGTTGTAAATTCTCGTGCTGTTATGTTGTCTGTGCGGACAGTCCCTCAGTAGATGTTCTTCTCCACAACCCCAACATTTCAAGGGTTCTTTCTTTGGGTTATCATCCTTTCCTGGGGTTGATCCAAAAGGTTTTTTTCCACTCTAGGAGGGGAAATTTTGTTGGCGTACACTTCGGGTAGGAAAGATCATCCTTGAATCCTTCTTATAGCTTTTAAATATTGGGGGTTTAAACCCCTTTTTTCTGGAACCCCGAACTATTCTTATTCTTCCATCCTTCGCGAGGTTCTGTCTGAAGCCCAAGATGTTCATAACATATATTTCCTTTCGGATAGTGTCTTCTAGGGTCTTTGGCTCGTCAAACTTAATTATTTTCTAATAGTCCCTAGGTATCCCACTGATAAATCACTGCACCTTTTCCTTTTCCACTTTTATGTAGGGTACATACCTTAACAACTCAAGGAATCTGCTGACATATTCCTCTATGGTGCATTTCCCCAGCTTGATTTCATAGAATGCTTTAGTCTTCTTGTCGAAATATTTTTCCGACAGATGCTTCTTCCTGAAGTATTTATCAACCGTTCCCAAGATAGGTCCTCTTCATGAATCCATTTCACATTCTTAAGTTCTTCCCACCAAATGGAAGCCTTTCCATTCAAGTTGAAGTGGCTACTCGAGCCTTCAAGTTTTCAGAGAAGTCATGGACTTAGAAATAATTTTTTAGTCCAAGCAGCTAGGCCTCCGCCTCCTCTCCTTTCTTAATCTCACCATCGAAAGAGGGTGGTTTGGCCTTCCTGAATTCTTCGAGATTATGACTTTTGGAATGCTTTCATTTCTTTTGTTTTATTTGGGAATGTGAACTGATTCTACTACTAGAAGATCCCTTTGAGTCACCAGTTTCCTTTCTAGAGGATTCGTCTGACGCTTGTGCTCTATCTCTAGGTTGGACCTTTCTCGAGGTAATCCTCCTAGTGTGGCCACTTAAAGGGCCACATTTTCGTATCTCAGGTGGACTTCGAATCCTCTTTGTCTGTCTTCGATCCACATGACTAGTGTCAGGTCCATGCTGCAGTTTTCTTTATTTGTCGGATAAACTCTGCAGCAAGACTGCATTAATTTATGTTTGCTTCTCTTTCTCTTTTATCAATCTCTCGTTGTCGGGCTTGTAGCTTTGTAATTCAACCCTGAGACTGCTCACAGTCTCAGCCAGATCTAGAGGGGTCTCTACCACCCTCCTCTCGTCAGACTCTTCATCTTTGTTGTGGGAGCCATCCCCCACTTTGTGGTGCATCACCATTCTATATGATTTTATTTTCCCATAGTTTATCGACCGCTTGAGTGCAGAAAAAACACTTGTTGTTAGCTAACACTATATTAGTTAATAACCAACACATAATTCACATTTCTTAAAATTTACATACACACACATAGTAAGATATCATTCGTTTCTATAATAAAGGCTTAACCAGACTTTTTAGGGAGGGAGTAAGGTAGGATATCTCCCTTTAAACCCCTTAATGTGGTCTTTACGCAACTCGTCCATGAGCCCAAACAGGCCAAGTGTTGTAACCATTCTCTGATATCAATTTGTAACACACCCACCCTTTTAAGGGAGCTTCTATAGTGTAGAGCTTCTAAATTTTCTTTTTTGTTCTCCTGCATGAACACGCACTAGGTGCAAGCCTCCTCCACGTGAACATTACCCGTGACCAAAAGCCTAACTAAAAGGTGCTTCATGAATTCTGTCGTTGGGTATTCACATATGAGCCAACCTTGACTCACCCAACCCATTGTTGTAGGCAAATCTCCCTGTGGACAGGTAGATCGCCTCTAAGAGCTTGACCCTAACTCTAGATAGAAAATTCTTAACATGGACACTGACTTCCTTTCAAATATATCTAAGCTAATACATGAGAAGGAAGGATGACAGAAGTACCTCTTATCGACGTTTG
Organism: Picea sitchensis; assembly: GCA_010110895.2. Lineage (NCBI taxonomy): Eukaryota > Viridiplantae > Streptophyta > Pinopsida > Pinales > Pinaceae > Picea > Picea sitchensis. The sequence goes on from SNQJ01S0062241.1 coordinate 73,958, forward strand.
TCCCTGCACGCTCCGAGTTGCGCTCCAATACTTTGCTCCTCGCTGAGTCCTGTGGACAAAACAAGATACGACTGCTTCCTACTCTATTGATATTAGCTTGAAAATAGATCTATCAATAAATGATAAGTTCATGTGACATTAGACACAAACTAGAAAGAAACAGGCCAAGCGTGTCATATTGATGAGAATAACGACATCAGTACTTACAATCGTAGATGCGAATGCGACAGCTTCGTCAAGTCCTCTTCGTCTAACCCTTGCCTGAAAGATCCACGACCTGGATAACAACAGCTTCACTGATCACTCTCCTTTGACTGACTGTGAGTTTCCTCCAAGATCATAAGTTTCATATCTTTAATTCTTCCCCCTTTCCACCATCATAGAGCATGTTTATATAGGTTAAGAGGAGCTTAACCTCTTGAGTTATATTTAGAACAAGTTGGGAACCTTCTCCTTAGATCAGGGATCTCTTGATGAAACCAAGAATTCGAGCACAACTGCCTCCTAATCTCGAAAGATCCTCCCCTTAT
>SNQJ01S0062241.1:76379-93581 GCA_010110895.2 Picea sitchensis
CCAAAGTGAAACTGGGCATACAGTTGATCAGTGGGAAGCGTAAGTTCCCAAGGAGATGGAAGCATATGCATAACATAGCCATTTAGTATAGATATGTTCATACATGCATATATATATATATATATATATATATATAGATGTGTCAAAACCAAGATGCCCATTTCCACCCAACCGTAGGCTCAGTCACTCCAAATGGATTTACCACTAGCCACCCCCTATCTAGACCACGATGCTCTGCAACACAACCGTTTCTTCTCACTCAGCCACAATAGGGATAGAGGTTACTCTCCTCTTCCCACAGGATCCTGGAAATGGTTTACATGATACCAAGCAAGGAGGACTAGCCTCATTTATCGGCTTGTATCATAACCTTCTCTTCCATTTTTGGTGTCCCGAATGCTTAGTTTCTCCATTCTTCCTTGAATCCACTAGATTCAATTTCCGTCTCTGCACTCTTCGCAGACATGTTCTACCCCTCTCCCCACCACAGCTTCCCTTCTCACCTCTTTCAGAAGGGTCGCGTGTGGCCTGAATTCCCAGTGAGTGGTCAAGTCTTGAAGCCGTATGGATGATTTCTTACACACCCCATCCCTCATTAACTCTTGAGGAGGTCTTCCCACCCACCAGCCTGACTCTAATTCATTTATGGGTCAGAGGACGGTTCTGGTCCTGAGTAATTAAATCCAGTAAGCACTGGTTTGGTGAAGGTTAACACAATCATTCCTAGTCCCCTTCACCCTCTCTCTGTATAGAATTAGTGGTCTTTCTAAGTACAACCCCCCTTCTATTATTCATGCAACACTTGTCCAGTTTCTTAGTAAATAATTAGGTTCACATTCGTTTACCTTTTAAACAAAGGTCCATCGAATATAAAGTTTTCCATATTCTTTTGTCCATTTATATTTATATTTACAAACTAGGGGAAACAGGGTGTCACAACCCCTGCACAAGCACTTAAAATGCTAAGTTGTCCTCCTTCTGTAGTTCCATACAACCTCTAGGGTTTATGCAGAAATCTATACGACCCTCACTTGATTGGCCTTTTCATCACCTTACACATGGATGTTGTAGCTAAAACTAGGACCAAGTTCTATGACCTTCCTCAGTGCATCTCCAGAGATCTTCAAAGTGAATTTCCGAGGATTTTGAGTTTTTGGCCCTAGGGTTTCTAGGGTGCCGAATGTTTTTGCAGAATCTTGATCTTAGGGTTTTTGCAAATTCTTGAAGAAACGCTTCAAATCAACAAGCATTCCTGTGACACTCGCAAAGTTGATTTTTGGAAATCATAAGACCAACAAAACCTAAGGTTACTAGTCCAACCTAACCATTAGGTTTTCTAAGTCCAATTGGCAAGAGTTTGAGAAGAAATACGAACAAATGAAGAACATGACTTTAGTAGAAGATAGACTTGATGGAACAAGAAAATTCATCTCTTGGAAGTGAAGGCTTTAGGTCACCCGTGAAGAAGATGACCTTTTGGATGTGGTGACAAAAGCTTTACCAGATATAGCTACTGATGAAGAGAAGAATATAAGAACGGAAGAATATGTCAAGGCAAGAAAAATAATCATCTACTCAATAAGAGATCATCTCTTACCTTGTATTTCCAACCTAAATACAACCTATGAAATATATGATGCATTAAAAGATATGTTTGAAAGTGACAACACCCTCAGAGCTCTTACCTTAAAGGTCCAGCTTCAAAGTATGAAGATGACGAAAGGTGATACAATTGCTACCTTCTTTATGAAGATATCTGAGATTAAAGAACAACTAGGAGCCATTGGAGAAATCATGTTTGATAAAGAACTTGTCTTATCTACTCTCAACAATCTTCCAAAACATTGGGAGCCCTTTCTTTAAATCATTAGTGTAAGAGAAAATTTACCAACCTTTGATCGTATGTGGACAGACTGTACTCAAGAAGAAATTAGACTTAGAAATAGAGGAGTGGAAGACAACCTTGATGAAAATCATGCTCTTTCACTTCATACAAAGAAAGGAGGAAGATTCAATAGGAACTTCAGAAAAAAATTCATAGATGAGAAGTCTCCATCAACCTCAGCTCATAATTAGAGAAGAGATTTTTCAGAGATTCAGTGCTTCAGATGTGACAAATATGGGCACTATGCAATAAATTGTCCAAATGGGAAGAAGGGAAGAAAATACGATTCCACCGCTAACATTGATCCAGACCCACCTAAAAAGAATTAAGATAAGAGAGAGGAAAAGTACTTCCTGTAAAATCAAACACAGAAATAAACATGACTTTAAACCCAGGTAAATCATTTGACCATTAATTTTATACTTGATTGCATTCTTAATACGTGAAGGGTATTATCTCTAGTATGGGAGCCCTCATGACTTGGAACATTATCCCTAGTACGGGAGTCCAAACCTTATTGATTGATTATTATGTTGGTCAAGAAGACATAAAATATCTAGCAAGAAATAAAATAAGACACCCATCCTTCAGACTTCAGAAAGAGTTACTTGACTCAGAGGGAGTCAAAACAAAATGAAAAGAAAAAAGAAATAATACCTTCTTCCCCTTTATCATTTCAGAGGGAGATGAACAATATTCCAACAAATTCGACTGCTCTAGTTGATATGAGAAGAGATATTGCTGTAGGGCATAAAAGGAATTCCCAGGGTCAACAAAACTCTGCAAAAGGTAGAGAAACATACTAGTCCCTCAAGGGACATCGTGAGAAAAAAAATAAAAATTTCAAGTTACCTTTCAACCATAAGCCACCTCATTGATTTTGAGACTCCCTGTCATGGAAAAGTGATAGGAAAACAAGTATGGAAAAATGCCATAATAGAAGAATGCTAGTACATCTTAAAAGAATGATGTATGAGACATCGTTCTGAGACCAGAAGGGAAACCTATGGTGGCTTCTAAATGGATCTATACAGTTGATGGAAGTACCAAGAAATACAAAACTGTGGCCAGAGGATTCTCACAGGTAAAAGGAGTGAACTATGATGAGATATATTGATCTAGTAGACAGATACACTTTCGTATGTACCACCATCCATGAGTTGGAAAATATATCAGATAGATGGATTCTTGATGAGTTTGAGTTCCAACAAAAGTATTATTGATCCAAAACTATAATATTACATTGTTGGTGATGAGAGATTGATTTTGGTGACTTATTCAAGAAGCCATGTTGTTGAATACAAGAAATCCTCAACCTCTGATTTTGAGATGAAGAATCTAGGGATGATGCACTACTTCTTGATACAAGAAGTATAACAGAGGAATGATGAGATTTTCCCGAGTCAAGGAAAATATATAGTGGATGTTAAAGAAGTTCAGTATGACATAATACAAATCCATGTCTACACAGATGGTGATGGATTTTAGGAAAGACTAAATGATGGTGATTCATACGATATTGATTCACATGTGTACCGATAGCTGATTGGATGATTGATGTATCTGGACTTGATATATGCTATGCAGTGAATGTGCCTAGTCAATCCATGAGTTAGCTGAGACAGACTCACTGGATAGAAGTAAGGCATGTATTGAGATATTTACAAGGAGTATTTGGATATAGCATGAGATATGCCACCAGTGTGAACTTGAGTTTGTAGGGATATGCCTATACATATTGAGCAGAGAGCACAGTGGATCATAAGAGCACATCCGGTTGTTGTTTTACCATGAAGTTTACGATGGTTTCAGAAGAGCACATCCGGTTTTTGTTTTACCATAAGGTTTACCATGGTTTCCTGATGCAGCAGAAAACAAAGATATGTAGCCTTGAATACCACAGAAGCAAAGTATATAACATTGAGTGTGCGAAGCAGTGTGGCTTCATAAGATTCTGCCAAATTTACTTTATCATGAGATGGATTCTACGATGATAACCAGAGTTGTGTGTAAATATCTTTGAGAACCCGGTGTTTCATGATAGATTGAAACACATTGAGATAAAACTTCACTATATCAGAGACATGATGCAGAGGAAAATAGTACACATGTTGTACCTTCCTACACATGAGCATATTGCAGACATCTTCACCAAATTGGCTTGGTGAAGAATACCTCCCTAGTTGAGAGGGAGTGTTGATGACTACAAACAAGACAAAGTTTGAAGTAATTTCATGTGAGACTTGGCCTGATGGAGAATTCCTCCCTAGCTGAGAGGGAGTGTTGATGATGAAATTTGTGCGAGACATTCTCTAGGACACATAATGATTAAGTCGACCTAAGAGAGAGCCCCTGAGATGGGTTTGTGGCTCCTATCTGAGACAGAACTGGAACATAGTGATGGCCTCCTCCTTACACAAAGTTGAGAAGAAATCCAGATTATTCTCCTGTGTAATGCAGTGAGAAAGGAGATCTGTTGATTTGGATGTGCCTGTGGCTGAGCACAAGGTGAACGCATGAATTTCCATGAGCTGGGTGCATCGTTATGAGACAGAGATGAAGACTATGTATTAGCCTCCTCTGAGAAAAGAGTTGAGATGATGAACTCCAGATGACTCTTGATGCAGGGGCATCGCCTTCAACATCAAAGATGCAAGCGTGGAGGAAAAGATATGACATCTCAGCATGACGGAGTTTCAAATCAACAATTAACTCAAGAGTGAATCGAGTTGTTGAGATATTTTTGAAAACAACATTTTTAAATATGTCATGTTTGTGAAGTCGTGAAGGACTGTAAGGAGTTGCAGATATAGAGTGTCGACTCTTATCTGGCAATAGCTGGTAGTTATTGTAATATGACAAAGTAGGTAACTGCTAAGATTTTGATAGGATAGGTTGCAGACAAGACGATAGAGCTCGTGGAGCCAGTCCTTATATAGTTTGTTGTTACATTGTAAAAATATTATGAGAAAGCAATATAGAGATCAATAGAGAATAATAGAGTAGAAGAAAGACACAGTGAAGAACTGCAAGATTATGTAATTTGTTTCATGAATGAATAAAATAGACAAAATTGTCCCAAATCTTGGACTGTGGTCATTTTATTGTGTTATTGAATGAATGTTATATTTTGTGTATGTCATTCATTTCATTTTCGTTCATGTATGATTGTTCGAGAACTTGATCATATCAGTTTGTGACGAAACTAGATAAGTTTCAATTGTTTCTCTTATGAAACTTGTATGTAAGGTGTGCATATCGATTGCAAGGAGTGTGTCGACTGAGTCTCAGGTTGACTCAGAAGAGTTCAGAGAGAGAACAAAGGAAACTTAGACCAGGTGCAAGGAGTGCACAATGTCAAGGAACGAATAAGCGTCGAAGAAATAGAACAGAGGAACGCCAGGTGGGCGAGAAGAATTTATTTTCAAGAAATCCTTCTCATTGAGTTATCGAAATCCTTGAACGCAAGGAGTGCATGGGAAATCAGAATACTTTAAGGATCAATATCAGAAGGGATATCACTTTTCACAAGTGTTGACGAGATCTAAGAGTCAGACTCATAGGAGGAGCAAAGGTTGAGACCTTTGAAGACTGATAAATCTTCTAAGTTGGGAAAAATGAAAATCTCAGGAGGAGGAGAGACAGTCGCCATTAGATCACAGTGCAAAGGATCAACAACTGTTTGATTGAAGAAAGGTGCACGAGACTTAGCGCTTCACACATAGGAGAGAGAACTTACCAAAGTTCTGAAGTCCCGTAGTAGTTTGGGATAGTCCAGCGTCAAGGAAGACAGGTGGCACAAGATCCAAAACTCTGGAAGTTTTTGGATGAAGAGGAGGGGGAATAGTCGAAGAGACGAGAGTCGTCGATATGTGAGTGTACACTTGTCAACTGATAGTGAGCTCTGGGTAAATTGCATTGGGGCTTCAGTTGAGAGTTGAGGTTCCCAGACCTTGAAGAGCCGGAGGGGATCTGGACCGTCTAATCCAGAGGGACATGTGGTGTTAGATCGTAGACTCTGGGGAAATCACTTCACGAGTTTTAGTTTGAGACTTGAGATTTCTGAACCTCGGAGAGCCGAAAATCTGAAGTAAATCTCAGTCGTTAGATCACCCGAAGTGAATCTGAACCGCCGTATTTTAGAAGATACATGGCGTAGATATGTGCACTCCAGGTATTCCCGAAGTAAGCCTCAACCATCTGATTCAGTAGGACACGTGGCAGAATCGTGTGTACTTCGAGGGGAAGTGAAGTTTGAGATTTGAGATCTCAGAAGTTTGGAGACCTGGAGGAGATCTCGACTGTTTATCGAGAGAGGGGCCACAAGATTGTTGATATAAGTTGAAAGGTCAAACACCCGAAGTAGAAGAAGGGCTGTTGATTGAAGAGGACAAGTGTTCACAGGTCGTCAACTCTGGAAGATTGACATACGGAGGAAAGTAGGGTTTGAGACTTGAAAAGTCCGAAGTCTAGAATCACGGAGGAGATCACATCCATTGATTTAGGAGGGGGAGATATGGTCCATATATTTGGAAAGGGAAGATATGAACCGTCAGTTTAGATAGTACCATCAAGATCGGGAGATCGACGGTCCCGTGAACTTTAAAACCTTAAGTGTGGGCCGCAATCCAGACCGTGGTTTTGGCAAGAGGACACGTGTAGGCTCAAGGAGAATTGGGGGTCGAAAAGTAGTTTGATATCAAACCACCTTTGTCCATGCCCTCAATTGCGTGGTCACGTGAGGTCATTTACCAAGGTCACATCAAGAGGGGGCTTATCAGAAAAAGGAGCTAACACCTAATACTCTGAGATTTCGCAAGAAAATGAAAGGGAAGGTTTTGGGTACCATAAGACCTATACCAGAGAGCCAAAAGGGCCTATGTTTAGATACAGAAGTAGAGCACTAAGGTTTTAGAGGATCATTTGACTCAAGAATTGGAGATCCTTGATAGAGAGGTCATGTATCCCTACGGGGGAGTAGGGGGGCTGCATCAGGTGCTATCAGAGTTGATATTGAGTTTGTTTGCAGATAGCAGACAAAGGATAAAGGAGACAAATTGATATCATTTGTGGTATTAAGAGAATTTGATTTATGTCTGTAAGCATCAGGAGGTGACATAGTGGAATGATGCCACCAAGGAGGCGTAGAGAGAATGCATAAATGGAAGAATAAATCAGGCAACTCCGAATGATACTAGACGCCATGGAAACAACGTATAGGATAGCACCAGACGTTGGAGATACCAGTGAAACTAAGAGCGAAGAGATAGAGGTCAAAGAAAATGTAGCAGAGGATGTTGTGGAAGACCGCTTACTGAAAGCTATTTCAAGAATAGGAGCTAGAGAAAAAATAGAGGTACCAATGTATGAAGGCAATTTAGAAGTTTAAGAATTGTTGGATTGGGTACGTGCTATGGACAAATACTTATATTACGAAGACATTGAAGAAGAAAAGATGGTGAAGCATGCAGTGACAAGACTGAAAGGTCATGCAACACTATGGTGGGATGAAATGCAAGCCGAACGCAGGAGAAAAGGTAAGTAGAAAATTAAGAACTAGGATAGGATGGTAGCCAATCTGAAAACCAAATTTATCCTGAAGGAATATCAAATCAATCTGTTCAGGAGATTGCAAAACCTAAGACAAAAAATCTTATCAGTGAAGGAGTACACTGAAGAATTTTACAGACTGAACATCAGGGCTAGACAAAAAGAGAATGAAGATGAAAAAACAACCAGATATATCAATGGACTGAGATATGAAATACAAGAGGAGATCAACATGATTTCTGTCAATAAATTCGAGGATGCTTATCAAGAAGCCTTGAAAGCTGAAGAGAAATTGTCTAGGAAATAGAGGAGGAAATTCAAGCATAGGTAAGGGAACCAGCAGAGAGAAGTTCCAGAAACTGAAGCATGAAGCTAGAAAACATCATAGTCACCCAGAGAAAGGTGGAATTTCTAAGGAAGGACAACATGGAGAAAGAATATCTTTTTCTCGCGAAGAGGAAGAGCCAGAGGAGACGAAGTTAGATGTTATACCAGTGGAAAATCAGGGCACAAGTCTTGGGAATATCCCGAGAGAAAGAAAGAAGGAGGAGGCGAAGCACACATTACTGAAGCACAAAAGAATGTGGAAGAAGAAGCAGCAGAAGGAGGAAAGAACCTCATGATGAGGAAAACTCTTCTTAAACTAGAGAAGGAGTCAGAAGAGCCAGTTCAACGAACAAGTCTGTTCAGGACTGCTTGCAAGATGAAAGACATAGTTTGCAAGGTGATCATAGATAGTGGGAGCGCTGACAATCTAGTATCCACAAAGATGGTGGAGAAACTAGAGCTAAAGACAACTACACATCCAAACCTGTACAAGGTATCATGGTTGTAGAAAGGACATCAAGTAATGGTAAGTCAACAATGCCAAGTTGAATTTAAAATAGGAGGTTATAGGGATGAAATATTATGTGATGTAATTCCTATGGATGCCTATCATATTTTATTGGGGAGACCATGGAAGTTTGACATAAAATTTATTCATGATGGGAGAAAGAATACTTATACCCTAGAAAAGAATGGTAGGACACATATGTTACTACCAATAGAAGACAAAGAGCAAAAGAGGGAAGTTAGTTCAAGTATACTTCTCATGAGTGGGAAGGAACTCTTGAATAAAGTCAAGAAGGAGAAAGAAATACAATTTGTTGTATTAAGGAAGCCTAGAGTTATCCTTACAAATACTTCTATGGAAGATTTTCCTGAAGAAATCCAGAAACTGTTAGAAAAATTTGTTGACATAGTAGTGGATGAGTTACCTCACTCATTGCCACCCATTAGGAGTATAAGTCGTCATATTGACCTTATTCCAGGAGCTAGTTTACCAAACAAAGCAACTTATAGGTTGACACCTAAAGAGAATTAGGAAGTCAAAAATCAAGTCCAAGAGTTGTTGGATACAAGTTTAGTCAGAGAAAACCTAAGCCCATGCACAGTACCGACTATGTTAAGTCCAAAGAAAGATGGAGGATGGAGACTGTGTACAGATTCCAGATCCATCAACGAGATTACCATTAGGTACATATTTCCTTTACCAAGGATGGATGATTTGATGGATTGTTTGAGTGGAGCAAGCTATTTTTCCAAGATAGACTTGGAGAGTGGATATCATCGAATAAGGATGAGAGAGGGAGATGAGTGGAAAACAACATTCAAGACAAATGGAGGATTGTTTGAATGGTTGGTCATGGCATTTGGGTTGACAAATGCACCAGTCATATTTATGATATTGATGAATGAAGTATTGAAAGACTTCATAGGAAAATTTGTCATATTATATATGGATGACACACTAATATTCAGTAAGACAGAGAAAGAACACTTAATAAACTTGACATCAGTGATGGAAAATTTGCAGCAAGAGAAATTGCTAATAAATTTGAAGAAAATCTCTTTTATGAAGAAGGAACTCATATATTTGGGCTTTGTGATCTCTTCAAACTAATTGAACATGGATCTAGAAAAGGTGAGAGAAATCAGAGAATGGCCATCGCCAAGCAACATATTTGAGGTAAGAAGTTTTCATGGGTTAGCAAGTTTCTATAGAAAGTTTGTCAAAAATTTCAGTGGTATATGTGAACCCATGCTAGACACTATGAAGAAGAAACACAAGTATTTTAGTTGGACAGAAAAAGGTGAAAAAAGTTTCAAACTGTTGAAGGAGAAGATCACAGAACAACCAATTCTGGTCTTACTAGATTTTGGAAAAACATTTCAAGTGAGATGTGATGCAAGTGAATTAGCTATTGGAACAATCTTGAGTCAGGATAATAGGCCAATTGATTATTTCAGTGAGAATTTGAATGACACGAAGAAGAAGTATTCCACATATGACAAAGAATTTTATGCAGTGATTCTAGATTTGAAGAAGTGGAGGCACTATTTAATTCCTAAAGAATTTGTCTTGCACAGTGATAATAAATCTTTGCAATTTATTACTAGGCAAGAAAAGTTGAATCAGAGACATGTTAAATGGGTAGAATTTATGCAAAATTTTACTTTTGTTATTAAACATATTGTTGGAATTGCTAACAAAGTTGCATATTCTTTGAGCAGGAGGAGTTTAATTGTATAGGAATTCCAAGTGGAGACCTTAGGGTTTGAACACCTCAAGGAGATGTATAGAGAAGATGCATATTTTAAGGAATCTTATGAGGCATGCAAGAATCCTTTGTTGGGATATAGAATCCCATGGAATGAATATTTGATCCAGGATGGATTATTGTTCAAAGGAAGCCAACTATGTATACTGAAATTCTCAATGAGAGATAACCTGCTGAAAGAGAAACACAATGGAAGTTTAAACGAAAATTTTGGTCATGATAAGACATTTGCATAGTTGAGTAATTCATATTATTAGATGAGCATGAGGGAAGAGGTGAAATGTTTTGTAAGAAAATGCAGAATTTGTCAGTATGCAAAAGGAAGACAACATAACACTGGTTTGTATCAACCATTACCAATTCCAGAAAGGTCGTGGGATGAAATCAATATGGATTTTGTTTTGGGATTTCCTAGAACTCAGAAAGGGAGCTATTCCATATTTGTTGTGGTGGACAGATTTTAAAAAATGGCACATTTCATACCATGCCAAAAAAAAAATGATGCTACACACATAGCCAATTAGTTTTTCAAAGAAGTGGTGAGACTACATGGTTTACCTAGGAGCATAGTCTTAGACAGGGATACCAAATTTGTAGGACACTTTTGGAGGACTCTATGGAAGAGGCTGGGGATAATCTTTTACTTTAGTTCAACATATCACCCTCAGACAGATGGACAGACTGAAGTAGTAAACCCCATATGGAGAAAATCATTGAATAGAGAGATGGAAAGAAAACCAGGAGGAAGACATATACTAAATACTTAGTGAAGTGGAAAGATCATCCAATGGAAGATGCAATTTGGGTCACAGAAGTTGATATTTTGAAGCATGGAAAAATAGTGCAAGAGATCATGGACATGAGTCCATGAAAATTTTAACCAGAGGAGTATGATGCAGGAGCATCGCCTTCAAAGTCAAATACACAAGCGTGGAGGCAATGATATGACATCTCAACATGGTAGAGTTTCAAATCAACAATTATCTCAGGAGTAAATAGGGTTGTTGAAATATTTTTGAAAACAACATTTTTAAATATGTCGTGTTTGTAAAGTCATGAAGGACTGTAAGGAGTTGAAGATATAGAGTGTTGACTCTTATCTGGAAATAACTGGTAGTTATTGTAATAGGACAAAGTAGGTAACCACTAAGAGTTTGATATGATAGGTTGCAGATAGGATGAGAGAGCTCGTGGAGCCAATCCTTAGATAGTTTGTTGTTACATTGTAAAAGTGTTATGAGATAGGAAGATAGAGATCAATAGAGAAGAATAGAGTGGAAGAAAGATGCAGTGAAGAACTGCAAGATTATGTAATTTGTTTCATGAATGAATATAACATAAATAATTGTCTCAAATCTTGGACTGTGTTCATTTTATTGTGTGATTGAATGAATGCTGCATTCCATGTATGTCATTCATTTCATTTTCGTTCATGTATGATTGTTCGAGAAGTTGATCGTATGAGTTTTTGATGAAACTGGATAAGTTTCAATTGTTTCTCTTCTAAAACTCATATGCAAGGTGTGAATCTCGAATGCAAGGAGTGTGCCGACTAAGTCTCGGTTTGACTCAGAAGAGTTCAGAGAGAGAACAAAGGAAAATTAGACCAGGTGCAAGGTGTGAACAACGTCAAGGAATGACTAAGCATCGAATAACCAAAACAGAGGAACGCCAGGTGGGCGAGAAGAATTTGTTTTCAAGAAATCCTTCGAACTTAGTTATCGAAATCCCCGAACACAAGGAGTGTGTGGGAAATCAGAACAATTTAAGGATAAAGCTCAGAAGAGATAGCACTTTTCATAAGTGTTGACGAGATCCAAGAGTCAGAATCGTAGGAGGAGAAAAGGTCGAGACCTTTGAAGACTGATAAATATTCTAAGTCGAAAGAAATCAGAAGCTCAGGAGGAGTAATGATAGTGGTCGTTGGATCACAGTGCAAAGGATCAACAACCATCCAATCAAGGCAAGGTGCACGAGCCTTAGCACTTCACATACGCAGGAGAGAGAAATTACCAAAGTTATGAAGTCCCAGAGTATTTTGGGACCATCCATCGTCAATGAAGACAAGTGGCACAAGATCCACAACTCTAAAAGTTTGTGGATGAAGAGGAGTTGGAATAGCCGAAGAGCCGAGAGTCATCGATTTGTGAGTGGACACTTGTCAACAGATCGCGAGTTTCGGGTAAATTGCATCAGGGCTTTAGTTGAGAGTTGAGATTCTCGGACCCCGAAGAGTCGGAGGAGTTATGGATCATCCGATCCAGAGGGACACATGGCGATAGATCGTAGACTCCAGGGAAATCAATTCACGAGTTTTAGTTTGAGACTTGAGATTTCCGAACCCCGGAGAGCCAGAAATCCGAAGTAAATCTCAGGCGTCGAATCACCCGAAGTGAATCTGAACCATCAGAGTTTAGAAGAGACGTGGCATAGATCTATGCACTCTGGGTAAAGTCCCGAAGTAAGCCTCAACCATCCGATTTAGTAGGACGCATGGCAGAATCCCATGTACTTCAAGGAGAAGTGAAGTTTTAGATTTGAGATCTCAGAAGTCTGGAGATCTGGAGGAGATCTCGACCATTGATTGAGAGAGGGGCCGCAATATCATTGATGTAAGTTGAAAGGTCAAACACCCGAAGTAGAAGCAGGGTCGTTGATTGAAGAGAATAGGTGTTCACAGATCGTCAACTCTGGAAGATTGAATTACGGAGGAGAGTAGGGTTTGAGACTTGAAAATTCAGAAGTCCGGAAACACGAAGGATATCACATCCATTAATTTAGGAGGGGCAGATTTGGTCCATAGATTTGGAAAGGGCAGATATGAACTGTCAGTTTAGATAGTACCATCAAGATTGGGAGATCAAGGGTCCCATAACATTGTGGGGACAGGAGTTGCATGAAATTTAAAACATTGAGGGTGGGTCGCAATCCAGATCGTGGTTTTGGCAAGAGGACACGTGGAGGCTCAAGGAGAATTGCGGGCTGAAAAGTAGTTTGATATCAAAATTCCTTTAGCCGCACCCGCAATTGTGTGGTTACATGAGGTCATTTCCCAAGGTCACATCAAGAGGGGGATTATCATAAAAAGGAGATAACGCCCAATACTCTGAGATTTCACAGGAAAGAGAAAGGGAAGGTTGTGGGTACCATAAGACCTACACCAGAGAGACGAAAGGGCCTGTGTTTAGATACACAAGGAGACCACTAACGTTTCAAAGGGTCATTTGACTCAAGAATCGAAGATCCTTGACCGGGATGTCATGTAGCCCTACGGGGGAGTAGGGGGGATGCATAAACTCTCCTGTGTAATGGAGTGGGAAAGAAGATTTGTTGAGTGGATGTGTCTGTGGATGAGCACAGGTGAACGTGATCCTAGTGGCTGAGCACTAGTGAGTGTGGTTCTCCTATGAGATGCAGTGAGATAGAGATATGGAAATCCCTATGGATGTGCCCCTAGTGGCTGAGCACTAGTGGGTGTATGAGATCCCTTGCTATATTATTCAAGAGTCAAACCTACCTATAAACCTAATTGTAATGTAAAGGGCATAGGTTAGGCCCACCTTAATGTAAGTCATAATTAATGTAAAAGATAATTAATCTGGTTATTATTAATTATATTGTGAGTTAGAGAGGTCGGCCCTGTTGTACCAACAGACACTTATGTTGACAGGTAAATTCTAATATAAGTAAAGGTAAATTCCCCATTGAGGAATCATATCTTTTGTGTGAGTTTGGAAATTTCAGCAAGTACATCTTCTTGGGAAAAGTGCACACCTCTATTGGGCGCTAGTTTTCTATGGTTTGTAAGAACCCTTTTGGGTGCTAGGTTTTCTTGGTGGTGGAGGTGTTTCTCTTGAAGAATATAGCAAAGGACTGGCTTGGTTTTCTTCCCTTGTTTAGAAGGGTTTCCCAGGATACTTCTTGTGTACTTGTTCTTGGCGTTTATTCTTGTGATCTTGGTTGTTGCAACAAAATTGTTCATGGTTTAAGTATAAATGCTAAAATGGAATGAACTTCATGCTTAAACCTTTCCTATTGAAAAATCAACAATACCTTGTTACATAAAGAAGAACATGTTTCCTCACATTAGGATTCACAAGAAAGACCCCTCAATGCTTAAATAAAAAGAGAAAAGGGAGCTATAACTCAATAGTTCATAATGTACAATACTTTCTAAGGTTTTGAAAATGGGGTAGCAAGATAAGTGGGATTGATTATTGGGAAAAGTCCATAGTTAAGTGTGATTGAGCCATAGGAGTCTTGGGATGGGTGACCACTTGAGAATTCTTGGTTACTGGGTGCAAGCCCTAGAGGTGATGATTGATTCTATGTGATTCATTTTGTTAGTTTCAATCCCATGTCTTCACCCCTATGAGCATCACCCGATGCAATGAGTTCTAAGTGGAGTATTCAAAATAATGAGAAAATGTTCAGTTGTGATTAAAAATCATGGATATGGGTCATAGATTAATGACTTACTCTATGCAAATGTATTGTAGAAGCCCGAGAAGTAGACTATTCAAAATCATGATAAATTGGTCAATTGTGACTAATACTCAAGGATATGGGTCATAGATTAATGACTTACTATGCGTAGATGATCTCAAAAATGATATCTCATATGTTTCACTATAGAATCACCTCAATTCTTAAAAAGAGTGAAGAGAGCTCTAATTGAATAGTTCATAATGAACAATACTTGCTAAGGTTTTGAAAATGGGGTAGCAAGATAAGTGAAATTGATTGTGGGGAAAACTCCACAGTTAAGTGCACTTGAGCCAAAGGAGTATTGGGATGGGTGACCACACACGAAGTCTCGGTTACCAGGTGCAAGCCCTGAAGGTGATGATTGATGCTATATGATTCATTTTTCTAGTTTCAATCCCACTTCTTCACCCTTGTGAGCATCACCCAATGCAATGAGTGCTAAGTAGACTATTCAAAATCATGAGAAATTGGTCAATTGTGACTAATATTTATGGATATGGGTAATAGACTAATGACCTACTCTACACAAATGATCCCAAGATTGATATCTCATATGTTGCACTGCATAAGCCCCTCGATGCTTAAACAAAGACCATTATAATTAATACATGTGGATGGAAATTTAAAATATTAATACTATGAATATTTATATAGAAATATAGTATATCATGCCTATTAATTCTACGTTTATAAGAAAATCAATCTCGATAAAAATGATTCTTATAATGTCTTAGAACAAGATATTTGTAGTCTAAGAAATGAAGGTAGTTTCCTCTTGCTAGGGGAATTTAATGATAAAACATCAACTAATCAAGTTATTATTTTAAGAAATGAGTCCAACCCTAATCCTCTATGGTTGGATGAGGACCTTGTTTTAGCTAGTAGACATACAAGAAAATATGAAGACTTAGTTCAAAATTTGTTTGGAACTGAGTTGATCAAGCTTTGTAGTTCTCAAGATATAATAATTTTTAATGATCTAATGAAGTGACCAAAATCCAATAATTAAGTGGTCAAAATCCAAATGGATAAATTGTATTCATGGGCTATGCATTAGTTTCATAGAATCTATGATATCTGATATCCCTATACACAACCAAATAGTAAATTTTTGTATCTTAAAACACCATGAACCCCACTCTAATCATAGACCTTTAACCCTAACTCTAAACTTTGCCAGGCACAAAATCCCCATAGAAGAGCATTTTGATAACCAAAAGCATTTGATCTTCAACAAAAACAAAATTTACCTGTTTTTAAAGGATTTAAATAATGCATTAAATATCCTATCAAATAAGGACAATATTAAAGACCTTTATCATAATTTTACGACAACCCTCTCTACTTCCATTAACAAGTTCTCTATTGAGGTGTCATGTAAAAAGGAAAACAGAACAACCAACCCTTAGTATGATAAAGAGTATGAGATTGCTAGAAAATCCATTAGGGATGTGTATAATGAGTCCTTAGAATCCAACAAGATAAATAGGTACAAATCCCTAATTCAAACGAAAAAAAGGTACTATATAAATAGAAAGCAAGAGAAGCTTTTGCATCTCTCTAAGCTAGATTCTAAGAAATTCTGGAGGCAAATTATGACTCATCAAACAAAAGAAAACAATATGATTCTCTTGAGGGACTAGGATTCCTTTCAAGCTCAGAGCTACTACAATAAGGTTTTACAAGATCATTATTTCTAGGTTTAGGAACATTGAGGTCTGGTCAGAAGAAATTAATTGTAATATAGGAGTCAAGTAAGGTTTTCCCCTATCCCCTACCATTTTTGGCATATAATTTGACAAGTTAAAGGGTTGTTTAGAAGAAATAGGTTCTATCACCCCAACTCTAGCTATTGTAGTCATCATCCCTCTTCTTTACACTAATGATATTTCTCTTATGGTAAGGAGTCCCTATGATCTCGAAAATCAACTAAATATTCTCAAGGATTCTTTCTCTAGTACAAGTATGATTCTTAACACTAAAAAAATGAAGGTTACGAAAATTAAATCCAAAATGATCACTTATGTGCCTAATTTCATGTATGACATGAACAAACTAGAGTAAGTGAATTCATATAGATATCTCATAATTGATCTTCATCAAAAACTTAAATATAAATATAGCATTGAGAAAAGGATAAATGGAGGGTGGAAGGATTATTATGGACTTGAAAACAATTTTAAATCAATGAACCTTTGGCCATGGGATAATAAGAAAATCCTCTTTGAGACTCTCATCACTCCTGTATTTTATATGGTTGTGAAGTTTGGGGATGTAGAATCTCTACATAATCATGGAGAAAGACAGAGAAAATCCAAAAGTGTTTTATAATTTATAATCTCAAGGAAATACACCCTATCCTATCTTCCTCATAGAGGCGAGTCTTCCCCCATTGAAAGCATAACTTTTACTAGGTACCTAATGTACAAAAACATGATAAACAACATGGAATACAAGAGGCTTCCTAATATTCCTTCATACTTCAGTCAAAACCACATGCTGCTAAAGCGAGTTTGGCACAAATATGTCGAGTATTGGATAAATCATTGGGGAATCAAGAAAGAAGTTACTATACCGAATAACAATAATATTAAAAGTATTATTACATATAAATTTAAGGAGAAATTGTGGTGGAATAAATAATTAGAGTATAAAATAAAATTAAGATATTATAAG